>JAPXFQ010002710.1:0-20697 GCA_028564705.1 Apricaphanius iberus | reverse complement strand
AACTAGAAAATTTCAGGAAATTTAGAGAAGGGACGGCCACGGTGTGCATGCTAAAAAACAGCTAGCATGCTAATGCTAATATTAGCTAACATGTTGGCATTACTATAAACCCATTCAGTACCAAAATATAGTCAAAAAGCTAAAATTAGCTAAAATGCTAACAACAGCTAGCATGCTAATGCTAACTAGCATGCTAATGCTAGCTAACATGTTGTCATTAGTATTAGTAGGATTAGTAAGTAAAATATACTGGAAAAGCTGAAATCAACTAAAATGCATACAAGTGCAATGTAGTACTGTGTATAACAGAGATTTTGGTTCCAGCTTTCAAACAAACAAAAAAAATGTTTTTTCTCCCCCTGGGAATTGAACCCACTACATCTTGCATTGTATTCCTGTTCCTTAACAGTTACACTACAACAGCAGTTACACAGCATGGAGTTTGAGGCAATATGATCTGTTGTGTCGTCTCCCAGTTCAGCTTTCAGCAAAGAAAAATTATTTGCTGCTCGCTCCTGGAATCAAACCCACTACCTCTGCATGCCAATCCTGTTTCTTAACCACTACGCCATCACAGCCATACATATAACATTGAGTTTTAGGCAATATGATCTGTTGTCTCCTCTCCATGTTCAGAGTGTTAAACAGCTGCGAACGAACCGTTCCCATTCGAAAACTGTAGGAGCTATCTGGTAAATTCTTGGTGTTAGCGAGATTTATCCTTTGTGTTCAATTATTTCAAAGCACAACTATCGTATTCACAGATGAAAGGGTAGAGGCAGACAGGGGGACTGAGAAAGACGGAAAGACAGAGACATGGTCAGAAAGACAAAGACAGATGGACTGACACATGGACTTGTTAATAGTACCTCTCTATAGTACTGCAAATCTGTGTGTAAGTGTGGTTTAATAGGCCTTCAATGCATATAGAATGTGGGTAACCCAAATAAGAGCTTCTGTTGATAAGTTATGTGCAGCAACATTGATGGAATGGGAATCGAAGCTTAAATAGCTGGGAAAGTAAAAATAAAAATGTTCCTTTCTGTTTGTCTATAAAGACAATAGTCTTAAAAGGTCTGTAAATATCCATGAATATCCATAAGTTTTAAAATATATTCATACAAAAAAACAGAGTTATGTTGTACAAAGTTAAGACATTTATTAAAAAAAACATAAAACCAACTTTTGTGCATTTTTTTTATAGAGCTTATTCGCAAAATGTAAAACCAAAATTTAAAAACAATCAAACATACCATACTACAACAAGTTGTTTATTATTCCAATTAGTATAAAAATAAAATTCCAAGTAAGGACACCCAGTAGATTGCATGAAGTCATTG
Organism: Apricaphanius iberus; assembly: GCA_028564705.1. Classification (NCBI taxonomy): domain Eukaryota; kingdom Metazoa; phylum Chordata; class Actinopteri; order Cyprinodontiformes; family Aphaniidae; genus Apricaphanius; species Apricaphanius iberus. The sequence continues at coordinate 19,357 of JAPXFQ010002710.1, read as the reverse complement.
ACTTGCAAGATTCACACCATTTGATCCAGTAACATTGGATAACTGCTTGTATTAAGTCGTGGACTTTTCTGCAATCCCTCATACTGAGCAAGCATGTAGCAACAGTGGAGAGGAAAAACTCACTTAATAGGAAGAAACCTCCAGCAGAACCAGGCTCAGTACAAGCGGCCATCTGCCTCGACCGACTGTTGTTTTTTTTAACTAGTATAAGACCTGATTGTCTAATGTAACAAACCTGGAACGTGTGATAACTTTTTGTAGGTGTTGAAACTAAAACACACCTTTTAATTATAATTTACTTTTTAAACAATACATTAATTGACAGTCTTAATATCTTTGAAAAATGTTCCAGCGCAGCGGCAATCCTTTTCAATGGCTTTGTACATTCGAACTCGATCAACTTCAGTTTCCTGCTGTGATGTAATCTGTCGCCTCACATCATAGCCTCCATGATGAGGGAAGTCCACATCAACCACCTGTATATATTTGAAATAAATGTATATATATGTCAGAATACATGTTAGAATCACTTGACAGTAAATGCAGTGGAAATCAAACTTACATTGGCCTAGATATACCAAACTGCACACCAAATCCAAGTCCAACTCCTTTGCACTTCTGAAGTAGTCCAAGGGGAAAACTGGCCACAACTGCAGTCAACGGCAAAGACTCCTCCCAGAGCGTGTTTCAAGACACAGAACAGAAATTGTATGCCTCAAGGAAAAATGTACATGCGGTTATAGGATAATAATTGACTCAGTTATTGGTCCATGGGCCTCCTGCTAGTAGACCTGGTCACACAAAATCATCAAGACATTTAAGCAAACGGCATTAGTTGAACTACAGTCACAATCTTTACAAATAAATCAGGCAGAAATTGTCACGTACCAGCAGATCAGGGGGCTCCAGCAGCCAGGATACGTAAAGACAAAAAACAAAAAAAAATAAGTAAAACAATTTAAAATCAACATGCAGATCATAAATAACTAAGTGACCCAGAATTGGTTATTGGTTCATGGGCCTCCTGGTAGACCTGGTCACACAAAATCCTTAAGACATTAAAGCAAACAGCATTACTTGAACGACAGTCATATTTATAAATAAATCAGCCTCAAGTTGTTAGTTACCTACCAGTTTAGGGGGCTCCAGCAGCCAGGATATGTAAAGAGAAAAAAATTGAAAATTAAACACCAAATTCACGACATTAAAGCAAAAAGCAAAGAAGGGGAAAAAACAATTAGTAAAACAAATTAAAAATCAACATGCAGATTACAACAAAGTGACCTGCTAGTAGATTTGGTCACACAAAATCCTTAAGACATTAAAACAAACACCATTAGTTGGAACTACAGTCATCTTTATAAATCAGTCAGTCTGAAGTTGTCACTTACCTACCAACTTAGGGGATGCCAGCAGCCAGGATGTGTAAAGACAAAAAAAATAAAAATAAACACAAAATTAGTGAAACAAAGCTGCAAGTGTAAAGTCAATATTCCCAATAGCTAAAAGAACACAAACATTTTTATTTATTTGTAGTGTTTTACAAGGTACATTTTAAATACGTTCCTGATTTTAGATCCTTTAACATCTGTTGTGAAGATCCTCCAGGTCCAGTGTCTTCCACCTCTTCTTGGCAGTCTTCAAGCATAGCTCATGTTCTGGCATCCTGTCAAACCTGCAAAAACAGACTAGAACTTGGAAAAACGGTTAATTCCACAAAATCTAGAGAACATTTGACCTAAAGACAGGGAGTTGTGGTTCAATTCCAATAAAAGGTTTTCCCAAAGAGAAATGCAGCAGAGTGTATGTCCATGATGTGGAAGATTTTTGTGCATTTTCAGTACAAAGAATTAAAGAAAAAATGTCCAATGTAACAAATGATCAGGACAAGCGAATGCTTGAAATACTGATACATACAGCAGCCAATCCGATCAAGATGCAAGGGCAAAGGCCAATGGATTGAATGAAAATATAGACAAAAGAGAAATGACTCAGTGTTCGGAGACCAAGCATGTGAGAAGTTGAAAGTCTGTCTCTCAAAGTTTACTTTGTAACAAGTGTTTTAGAACAAGGTGACATCAACAGGAAGATCAACTGCAGCTGACAGTTAAGATTCAGCTCAAGGTGAAGCCAAGACACAGTATATGGGGTTGTGGTAACTGTAGTACGTCTGCAAGACACCTGACTGGACACAGTATTCTGGCCGAGATATGTAAATATGGTCAATAAGAGTCCGTCTTGCAGTGGTTGCATCTGTGATGACTTGTGTATATCCTTTGGCTCCAAACAAGTCCTTGATGGCTTTTTTACCAGAAGAGAGAAGGTCTTCATTGAAGTCTCCCAATAAAACAACCGGCTGGATATCCATTGAGTTCAGGCCATCCAAGAGGTTTTCCAAGTTACTCAGAAAGGTTGAAAGATCATAACTTGGTGGCCTGTAGACTGTGGCAATAAGGGCTGTGATGGGGGCATCCACTTTGACAACAGTGAATTCAAGATCAGTGACACTGTGAAAGTATCTCCTTTCCTGTGGCTGGAGAAGGCTCCGGCAGTAAGTTGCTACCCCACCCCCCTCTTTGGTAGCAATGTCCACTCTGGTTGAGTAAGAGACATGTCTGTTCCGTGAAAAGAAAAAATAACCCTCCATTTGACAAGTAGATGGAACAGAAGAACCAAATAAATGAGTCTCTGTTAAGCATAAAACGTCTGCCAATTTAAGTTCATGATGTTGTTTCATGTCCTCGAAATGACAGAGAAGACCTTCGACATTGTGGTGGACAACTGTTACCGTTGCAAGTTGAGCTGACTGAAAATTCAAGAGTGGTCTGATGTTCAAGAACGACGCTGGTCTCATGGATTCCATCGCTGCCCTGATATTTTCATCAGCGTAGATCTTTTGCTCGTCAAAATCAATGATTTTAAGTCCTTCCAGGGAAGTTGTACGACTTAGAGCCACATAAGCCATTCCAGGTTCAAAAACCCGCTTCAAAGACACAACCGCAGACTTCATCGTCATCCCTTGAACTTTGTGCGCCGTACATCCAAATGCCAACTTCATTGGAAATTGCTTACGAACCACTCCCTTTATACTGGTTTGCTCCTCAAACCTCTCAATGTAAACGAAGCTTTCAGGCTTACCTTGAATCTTTTTCGTCTGTCCGGCTGTGGGATTGTCCAGTTTCAGTCCTAATAGTTTCACATGCCCATCTTTGTTGGTGACAATATCCGCAATAGATCCAAAAGTTCCATTGACAAGACCATCCTCTACGTCCAAGTTTCTTACGATCATAACTCTAATCCCCAAACCTACCTGCAGGTTGTCAGGCAAATCTCGCTTATTGCCCTTTACACAACTTCCCAGACTCGTCATGTTTCCTGTCTTTTTACTTCTCTTGTAGTCCTCTGCTTGAACGTCAACTATTACTGAATCAAAAGAGGCCACAACTGTTGAATTATGGTTGTTCACCAGTTTATTTGTTGCAAAAATGTGTAAGACATCCACTGGACACTCTTTGGGTTCAGTAATAGTTTGTGTCAAGAGCGTTCTGTCATCCTCACTGAGTAAATCTGCCTTACCTTTAACTCTAATCCGGTTCAGTAGCTCTGCAAATGCTTTATCGTCTTTCTGTCGCATTATTTCCGTAAGACTGACTATCTGAAAGTTCTCATTCCAGATATCAAGCACCCCATCCTCAGTGACACAAAGCGGCTTTGCTCCTCCAACTGGTGGCAGCTGGTAAAAATCTCCCACAGCCAGAACAGAAATCCCTCCAAATGGCTTCGCGTTTCCCTTAATTTGTTGAAATCTCCAGTGAACATATGCCAATAATTCTTTAGAGACCATGGAGATTTCGTCGATGATCAAGATTTCTACATGACCAAGAACTGCCCTCACTTCATCCAGTGTATTTCCAAGTCCCTTGTATGGTGGCTTCAAACTCTTGGGTAGTTTCAAGACGGAATGTAAAGTCTTACCTGATATGTTGAACGCTGCAGTTCCAGTGAAAGCTGTGAGGAGCACAGTGGGCTGAGACATATCACCAATATCATGAAATCTAGGAAGCTGGCGCAAGATTTTGGTTGCCTCCTGGTAAACACATTTGATTACGTGTGACTTACCACAGCCAGCCCCCCCCGTCAACAAATAATGGAAGGGTTCCGGATCCTGACCCCAGACACGCTGCAGACACCAATCACGAACGGCATAAAATACCGAGGCTTGAGTCTCGTTTAAGCTACGGCACATTTGTCTAATAAAATCTAGGCTCAATTTAGGAATTTCGATGGCCGGCATTGCTCCACTGTTGCGATCAGTTTCGTACTCTGGAACAGGGTCTTGTTCCTCATCCTGTTCTGTTGGTGGTCTCTCAGCAACACATTCCAAACGGTCCAACTCAACTTCCGGGGCAAATGTGTTCCACGCGTTACGTACCGGTCCTTGTATTTTTAGTTTTTCCATGATCTTGTCGATTTTCTTACCTTCCCCTTCATATCTTTTCCGGTTAAATTCCACAAACCTTTTAACATTCCACCTACCATACAGTCCGTTGTTGTAAAAGGCCTGATACGTTGTGTGCTCCTCATTTTTCAGGTCCTCGTCTCGTCTGTGTGGCAAGTACAACTTTAGAAGCCGTCTGTAAAACTTTTCGGGGGTTTTCTTCTCGGAGAAACGTGTAAATCTAATAACTGCTGGCTTACCCATTGTCCTTTTCTGGATGTATCCTGCTTCGTTTAGAAGGGGAATTGCATTTGGTCCTTCAATTTGCCTACCATACAGGACCCTGTATTCGGACACAAATTCAGCCAGACACATGTGTTCAAATTCCAATGTTTGTGGCCTGTTGAGATACTTTTCAGGCAATCCCGTCATCCAAACATTGTCATCATCTGGGGCCATGTTCTTAAGTTTGCTCATTGGCAGGCTCATTTTCACGCAATCTTCATCCGTTTGGATAAATATGACACTCCTTGAGGACTTTTTAAGGGGTAGACTGCATGTGCGGGCCACAGACTCTTGAGCACTTACCTCTCTTTGTTTGGAATACGCTTGCATGATTTTTTTCATCTCCTCCTGTTGGTTGACATTAGACTTCTTTAGATCTGCAACCACAGACTTCAGAAATTGTGCCATTTCGTGTTCTGGCTTTGCAATGTACGACATCATGTACTCAATGCAGCTAAACTCATCAAGCACATATTGTATGTCCATGTTGGCATTCCACGCACGCAAAAGATCAGGGTTGTATCCATTTACCCAGCTGTCTTGAGGATCCCGCTTATTCATCACAACCATTCCAGAAGTGAGGGAATCAACATAGTGATTGTATTCCATTTTGGTCATCTTACAAGCCTCTAATAACTCTGACAAATCCTTGAAAGATGACTTCTCATCCATTAGTAAATCCCTTATTGGCTTCAGTTTTCTCTTAGCCTCTCTTTGTTGGTCTAAGACTATTCTCGATCTGTTTTTCATGTACTTTTTCTTCCCCCCTTTTAACTTACCTTGCCTTTTCTGGTCATCTTCTTGCTTACCTTCCTTTGCTTGTTCATCTCCATTTTCCAGATCGCCAAACTCTGACAGGAGAGGGACGGTGATCCTAGTCCGATCCATAGGTAGTTTGGGGAATCCAAATCTGCATTGTACATTACCTTTTTTGCAAGATTTGGAGTGCTTCTTGCTATGCATTTGAACTTCACTTACAATTTTGTGAAGCTCTGGGTCTTTTGCTTCATCGGGCATCTGACAGGATATGTAACGGTCAATGAATTTTATTACTTCGTCACAACATTGAGGATCTTCCATCTCAGGCGCCCCGCTAATCCATAGTACAGCATGTATATGCGGGGATCCCCTAGCTTGAAATTCCACTCTATAAAAGTAATCCTCAACTGGTCCAACAGGCTGTGCAGGGGACAGAAGAAGATCCCTAAAAAGTGCATCCACCCTCTTCTCAAACATGCGCATCACTGTGACAGGGTTGCTTCTAAGAATGTCACATTTGGCATTCCAGTCGAGTTCGGAAAAACTTACCTGCTCTCCATTTTGAGCTTTGATGGCCTCAATTACCTCTGGCCATCTCATTTCAGCAGCAGAAAAGGTGACAAAGAATGTAGGCTTTCCTAACTGACGAACCATGGCATGTAAGTCACGAAGTCCTTTCTCCCAATAAGCTGGAGTTCCTCTTAAGGGTTGCATAAACCGAGTGGCCTCTTTATTTTGAATTAGTTTTTCCAACTCCTCTTTGTCCTGTAACATCTTGCTGGAAATGTTTTGTCCACTATGGGTCTTTGTTTTGCCTTTTCTTGACTGAATGGACATGCTGTTTTTGGCCATATGGGTTTCAGTCACAAACTGGGCAAAGAAAAGATAACTCTGGTCTCTAGCAAAGCGAGTATCTACTGAGAAAAGCCGTGCATTGAAATACATACTAGGGGACAGCACAACTCGTCTAGCTTCATCCAAAGTGTTATTCCCAGTGGAAAATTGGACTGGAAATGCCTTGGCTTCCAGTCTTGGAACAGTGAAGAAGGATACGGGTTGGTTCCCTTGGGCAGGTGCAATACTGAAGACCCCATCACCATATGAGAGCACTTCCTGAGCCATGTCAAGGGGCTGCATGCACGTATCCAAGACCAAACCAGGTTTTAGCGCCTGATGCTCTTCCCCTATGTGGTCCAGTTGCTTTTCTGTTGCCTTTTCAATTTCATTCTCTTCTGGTTGTGTTTCTGACTCAGATGGGTCCTCTTCAAAATCCTCAAATCTGGCAGCTTCATTTATATCTATATCACTATAATCAGGGTGCGTCTCTTTCAGCTTTCTCAGTCCAGTCAAGACATTTTTCATGTTGACTGTGTAATAGTGTTGGTATCCTTTGAACTTTATTTTCCTCTTCAACTTCACCTGTAAGAGTTGGGCTTCTCCACTGGGCCTTGGAAGACTGTTTACAATGGTTTCCATTTCTGAAGGTACGCAAACCACTGCTCCATGAATTGCTCGTTGCTGTCCTTTGGGCAATGAAACAATCTTCGCAAAGGGTAGAATTTTTGCAATTAATTGTCTTTCAAGCACATTTAATTCAGCGAGCTCTGTGGGAATAGGCGCTAGGTGCATGTTATTGGCAGCGGCAATTGGTGGCATTCCTCCTCTAGTTAGATGGCTGTCACATGTGTAGCAGATCCACTCCTGCTTCCTCTCCTCAGGTACAGAACATGGGGCTGAGCATGCAGGTCCACAGACGTGGACATACGTACCTGTTAAGCAATCAGCCACTACACGCATGTTCTTATTATACTTGCCTCTGTTGCACAGCTTCACTTGACTGGGGAAAAGAGCTCTGTGACACACTGTGCAGACATATGTGGGTCCATGTTTGATTTTCTCATTAAATTTTTGGATTGCAGATTTCATTTCTTCGCTCATCAGAGGCTTTGGAGTTTCCTGGTTAAAACCTACATTTCTTCTGTATTTCCTTCTGATTCGCAGAGCACACCGAAGTTTCAGATCTTTGCAAAGTGTTTCCCTTGATAGCCGGATTGTTTTGTTGATGGCACATTTTTTATTGTGTTTGACACGATAATCAGACTTACCGTGATACATTTTCTTCATATATTCGATGTGCCGTCTTCTGAAAATGGGATCCTTTCTAAATCGTTCCCTTATGCGAAGTCTGTGTTGGGCACTGAAATCCGGATCATCTCTGAAGCGTTTTCTTTGATATGATCTTTGTTGGCTTCTGTGTTGGCTTCTGAATACTTGATCCTGTCTGAAGCGTTTTCTTGTATACTCAGCCATGACTGCTTTATGCCTGGCTCTGAAGCTGGAGATAAAATTGTATCTGAACTTCACATAATTTTTTTGTCTCATCCGGAAAGCTGCATTGATCGTGTACAACTTTGTGATCCTAGCCCTCTTCTGTGCTTGTTTCAGAATATATGTTTGTTTTAAAGCCTGCAATTTTGTTGTCCTAAATGTTGGAGAGTTGTCATATCTTTCTTTTTCAGATGTGCTTTTTCTTTGTTTTTTGACTTCATTTTCTCCCAGCTGTGCTTTGACCCTGTCCCTTACTTTTCTTCTTCTTGTTTTTGCCACTTTTCTCACATTTGTGACTTTTGGGGGCACTTCCTCTGGTATGTTCCTTACCTCTTGAAGCCAGAGACGCATTTCCTCTTCATCAGAAACACTTTCTGGTGTCCTGACAGTTGGACCTACTTGTGTGGGTTGAGGTGAAATTTCTCCCAAGGCCATATCCTGAGGAGCATCATCAATACCGTCCCTGACAAAAGAAACAGGCACCAACTCATAGGTTGCATGTGGGCCACGATTTTTGAAGAGATTGTGCAGATGCTTGACCAGGGCATCTAAAGTGCTGAAAGTCATCATTATTGCAGTTCCATTGAATTGGGGCAGGCCTGTGGAACCTCTGGAGTGAGAATCAAAAATACCATACCTACCATCTCTGTCCCTGAAAACTGCAATGCATTCTGGAGTCACCAAAAGAACAGCATGAGTGACATTTTCTGACAGACATATCAGTTGAGAGGCAAGATCTGGAAGATTGGTTGGACTTCTGTCAGTAGGATTCACAATATGTCCAACCCTTACTCCTGTTCTGTGAACTGAGTAGAGGTTCCCATCTGTCAATACTTGCTGAGGCATCTCTTCAACTGTCAAGTGATGGTCGCGAAACAGACCATCCTCCAAGAGCTGTGTTTTAATGCCAACATACAGTTCATTTCCTTTTTTAATCACAGTGTCAAGCAACACTGAGTCAAACTGCACTCCCTCATTGTGGTAAGCTAAGAATGTGAGTGCCATGCATGTACACTGATGGTTGCGTGAAAATGGACTGTATCTTGTGTCGTTCTGCGAATGGGTAGCTCTCACCGACAGCACAGCAGGGCCACTGACGCAGGGTTCTGATGTAGAAGCCTGTAGTAACGGAAAAACGTAAAAAGATTCATTAAAACATTGATGAAACTTTAAGTCATTATCATTAAGCTATGTGACATTGAGTGTACATCCAAGTTACCTGGCAACCATCATCCTGAACATGGTCCTCCAAAGGCGTGGAAGAGGACTCGGCAGGGACATCAATCATCGTAGGGACCCCTCTCCTCGGCTGGCGACGGGCAGGGCTGGTCGTCTCAGTGAGCGCTCCCTCCACCTCCTAAAAATCAGACACTTTAAGTTAGGTAGAAAGTACAGACTTCCTTTTAAAAAGGTCCTTGTGAAATAAACTAAGTGTCCAAAGTGTGCATTGCCTGATATGGTATGCAATTGTAATAACATTGCAAAAATAATTCACATTCAATCAAACAAAGGAACAACATCCTTTATTAAACTTTAAACAGAATTTTTTTTTGAATACTTAAAAATCTAAGGTCATGTCACACCTTCCGCTGCTGTGTCTGCTTGGAGGCATCAGATCGTGGACGTCTCACACTGGCCTTCTGAAAAAAAAAAAAAGGGTAAATAATTGCAATTAAAAGATTATTAACCCACATAATCAACATCAAATGCTATTAAAAAGTACCTTCTTCCCCTTTGGTGAACATGTAGGTACTGGAGCGTCACAGCCAGACGCTGGAGCGACCCGGTCCATCTCCTTCAGCAACGTAGGGCTGAACCACACAGGGTTGGGGGGGATGGCAGAGTCCAGCAAGTCTCCCTTCAAAATAATAATTAAAACTTTTTAAAAATTCTTTATATTCAAGACCCACAATGTTTTGCTTTGAGATTAAATAAACAAACACACCTGTTGGTCAACCATCCTCCCTGTGATGTGTGGAGAGCCGTCCTTCCGGCCAACGATAGTCCAGGCGAAGGGGTCCAAAGGAGGTGCAGCTGCGACCACCTCAGCTTCCACAACCCGCCTCGGTGGGGTTGGGGGACGTCTCTGCGCAGGGGGAGGTGCCACCGTCACAGGAGATGAAGGTTTGGGCTTACTTAACTCGAGCTCTGTGTGGATAGCCCTCCATAAGATCCGAGCAAGCCGACCCATTCCAACATCATCGCTCAGGTGAACCTGCAACATACAGTCACATAGCATGTTTAATATACAGTAAGCCTTTATTTTAATTTTGCTAACGATACATTTAAGTGCATCATACCCCATCCCAGCTCCACAACTCCAGACGGCTCAGCGGGAAGTCTTCAGTGACCGACAGGTACCGAATACCTAGAAAGAAGAGAAAGTACAATAAATTTCAAAGCAGCTACCACGTGATGCGTAATTGCTTGGAACCCCAGTCAGGTGTTGTTTGAGAGACAGGATCAAAAGGAGTGAAAAAGAAAATTAGCCTTAATGTTCAGTACAAAAAGTTGAAATAGTAGCATAAGCTTGCATGCTAATGCTAACTAGCTTGATTATATCTAAAAGATGTGTGCATCCTGTGGGCTATTAATACTTTTTGATAACTGGGATAAAAAACATCTGGTTGCAGCGCCACAAGCAGCAAATAGCTGAAAGATTAATGTACAATGTTGGTCCTGAAGTATTATGGGAAATGGAGTTCATGACAAACATGGCGATTCAAGAAGTTAAAGAACTCCCCGTTTTTCCTCTTTTTCTGGGTCCTTAAGGTGACTGCTCACAAAGTTCTTCATGCTGATCCTCATACTACTTCTCTGTCTATGATTTAGTTTATTTGCACAATCATTGTTCTGGCCAGAAACAGATGGAGCCTCAGTGTAATTTAAAATGCCAGACCAACTCTTTAATTACTTATTAAAATAAACATATCAGGCAGAAAGTCAGTTTTTGCACTCGTTTGTCAAATATAAAACTACCCAACTTCACCAATTTTCATTTATGTAATTGCGCAATAGATTCTGTTAAAAGAACATTTACTACCATAACAAAAGAACTTGCTATAAAGTTTTAGTCTAAAATATATTGTGTAAATCACTTACTTCTCTGAGCCGCCATCTGGTGGAACCTCTGGCTATAGCGCAGCTGCTTCTCTTCATCCTCGGTAAGACGAGGAGGAAAGTCCACAACCACAACCTTTTATTCATTTAAATCAAAATACATAAAATTAACATGTTATATTAAAATATAGTATTATGATTTTAAGATAAGTTTTAAATTAAAATAATGCAGTAAATAAAACTTACACTAGCACAGAGGTTCGAGACCGTATCCAACAGCTGCTTGAAGGACTCTCCCGCCTCATCGATGGTCCTGCTGGCAGTGAGGTCGTTGCCGGTGGCCAAAACACAGACTACATCGGGAGTACGACGCAGATCTGCATTCCGCACCTCACGGCACAACTCAGCTGCACAGGCCCCGGGGGTGGACATGAAGCCGACACAGAAATCCGACTCAGGAAAGGAAACAAATCCATCTACGAGTGAACGTAAATGGGAGTCTCCAACCACAAGTGCGAACTGAAAAAGACAGAATAAAACATCAATCAACATCCTTCTCATTCTAAACTAAAACAATTAAATTAAATCTAGATTTAATCATTTAACAGTTTTCTCTTTTACACCCAGAACTGGAGAATAATTTCATGTGGCCACTTTAAGGGTTAGGTCTAAAAATCAACAATTGGCTATGGTTCAATATGCCCTTGTCCCCAGATGGTTTAAAAGGGCTAAAAAATGTTTTTTTTATAATATCTCACCTTCTTCCCCGGTACCTGAGGTAGCTGGACCAACTTGTGGAAACGACCAGTCGCAGCAGACTTTGGCCAGTCCTTCCGCACCCTGTGACGATACCCCGTCCCACGGCCTGTTAAGAGAGACACATGGTTAAAAGAAATTATGCTTTCAAGTCTTTAAAATTTTATGAACACAGACCATCAACATACGTGATCCATGAGGGATTGTTTGCCTACGGGGCTCCTCCTGGCAGACTCTGGCATGCGGCATCTACATAAAAAAAAAAAAAAAAAAAGTTTGGACTGATTCATCTACAAGAGATGGTTGCAAAAAGAGGTCATCTTTTCATCAACATACCTGGTCAGGGCTCTCCAGCAGACGTGACATCTTAAGACAAATAATTTAAATGAGTAAAACAAATCCGAAAACAGTCATCCAAGAAGCTAAATGACAGCTATTGCATACCTTCTTCCTTGGAGAGTCTGTCGGTGACCAAGCTGTCGGTGGTCCAGTCGGTGACTGGGGCTGAAAACACAAGTAATTACAATCAATTAATAGGCCTAAACCAGGCATGCACAGGATTTTTTTTCCTTATTTCTTTTTTGAAGTTTGCATGCATTTGCCCCTCAACTTCAACATTTAACCATTATTAATTTAGCTAAATAAAATGTTAGGGCACATAGCAGTCACACTGTGACCACTGTGTTGCCTGTAGCAGGAATAGAAAACCAGATGTGTCACAATTTATTAAGTCCCAAATTGATATTTCTACATATTTTAATAAAACTTGAAATACATTTTTAAAAATCAATGAACCCATTTTTACCCAAATGCATCCATTCTTATCCAAATAAGTATATACAATTTTTATATTTACATTAATTGAAATGTATTTTTACATAATTTCTGTGTGCTGAAAGATATGCCTTTATTTCATCTCTTGACTTAATAATGTACATTTTCAGAGGTGCTAAAATTATTATAGAAAAGTGCAGTGTTCTCTGCACTGTTATCATCTTTAAGGCTTTCTGTAGCAGAGTTGCTGTGGAGGTTAACCAGTCAGATATGAGCGTTTGTTCAGCAAGACACAAGTTCAATTATTCCCTAATGCATTTAAAAACTTTTTTTATCAGCTAACAGTTCTTCTATGGTATTTTTTATGTTTATGGTCTCTGATCAACACAGCCCAGCAGTAGAATCTCTACAGCAACATTGTTCCCCATCAAGTAAAACTGATTACTTCTGCGTTGCATTGTCCCCAGTCTGATGAAGTTGATATATATTATGGTGCAACTATACATTAGTTTCTTGATTGATATTTGTTGTTAATCAGGAGACACTGTAAGCCATGTTTTAAAATTTTGCTATATGTATCTCTTTTGAACTTTAAACACTTGTACCTCTAAAGATCTCTGCACGGCCCTGGACTAAACTACTAACACCTACAAGGTGTGCTCAAAATCAGATCTCAAGGGTCGCTATCCAGCAAGTTTTCCTTCTTTTCTTGGCTCATCACACCTGAATCAAAGGATCTCTCATAAGCAGGCCTCTGCAGAACTATACCAAGCTGAGGTTGTAGTTGGAACATTTGAATCAGAGAACAGAGTTCTAAAACTGGCACTTGAGGACTGGAGCTGGACACCCCTGCTGTACAAGAATGTGACAGAAAAGCATTGTCATACACATGGTTTACATACCTTGGTGACGTCCGGCAGATTCTCCAGGTCCACCTTGGTCCATCTCTTCTTGGCCGCCTCCGAGCGTCGTCCTTTGCGTGGCATCCTGTCAAATCAAAAGAAAAGAAAAACCTAGGGAGAAGCAGGTTAATCACACCAAAACCAACCAAAAGAAATCTCAACTTTAAATATTTTACTAGGGAGTGTTTGATAGACTGTGTGTGTGTGTGTGTTTGTGTTAATGAATGTGTGTGTATGTGTGTGTGGGTGTGTGTGAGTGTACTTAAGTATTTCAAAATCTAAAATTGAGGTCTATGAATGTGTATATCAGAGTGTGTTGTTAAATGTAGGACTTGGATGTATGAGTATCAGTGATGTAAATAGGATTGTATTGAAGCACAGGTGAAGGTCACAGCTGATAGCAGTGGAAAATCGCTCTGTCTCGCACAAGTCAAAGGCTGGAATAAAAAGTAAGAAAATTTTGTATTAGAAGGATGCTTAGGGGAAAAATAGTGAACCAACATTTTTTAAGAAATACGAGAATGTTCTATAGTGTTCTGAGCCTTTTATAACAGAGAGATCCTATACCAACATACACATATTTTTATAACTGCCAATAGTAACTCTTCCACAGTTCCTCATGACAACATTGAGAATATTTCAGATGACTAATGTAGTAATCGGCGTCATGGTGTATTTTGTTTTGGTAAGCTTTTTTCTTAACTGCATGTGTAAAGCAAAAACTGACAAAGAGAACCTGGTTTCCATGGCAGAACTGTGATGCTCCAGAATCTTAAAAGGAAGCCTCTTGTGACTGACAATAGAGGGAGACTGGTGTCTGTAAGCTAACTAGCTGCTAACAATAGCATAAACAGTAATACTAATCAAAGATTAGTCAAATACTAAAATAATCATTGTTGCAGCCCTAGTAGTAAATAGTACCATTTATAAAAGAAGTTATTGTTTTTCTGTGCAAATGTAACAGAACAAAGCTCCTACAAATAACCAAAGTCTTTCTCTGGAAGCTTTATAAAGTAGCATAAGGCTTAATGTGTAACAATTTTTTAACATACAGACTGGGCGATATGACCTCAAATCTTTATTTTAATAAAATCTAAAGTGCATTGAGGACATTACTGTGATATATTTTCTATCATTTATATGTTAAAGTGGCTTTTTAGGACTTTTCAGATAAACTGCCGAAAAAGGAACTAAACAAAGTTTGGAATGCAATTTAAAGAACATTTATTGTTTATAATGCATTTAAAAAACAAAACAAAAAAATCCTAAAAAATCTATACAAAAACTCAGCATAATTAAAGATCTGGATTTTTTTAAAATCATTTAAAAGTTATAAAAGCAATTTTCTGCTTTCCTGATTACTTACATTTAAAATCAAAAAAATAAACCTGCACATATTTGACTTCAAAATGCTCCAATAAAAAAAATGAAATACATCCAATGTAAAGATAAAGACTGAACATCTCTATCGTTCTTCAAGACAGCTTTACAATATCAGATGTTCAATCAGTAGTCAAAATCTTTTATATCGCCCACTACTAATATTAACTCCATCTTAAAGGATAAAATAGCATAACTGAAAGGAAGATATTTTACAGAGTAAAACTGGCTTTGTAAAATGAAGTCCAGACCTTAAAACTGCCAGCCCATATAGCATGTCTGTTATTGCAGCAGGACACAGCTGCTCTAATATAACCATAATTACCTTCTAGCTTGAAATGTTATGCGCCATCTAAAATACTGATAAGACATTTAATATTAATCCAACCATTATATGAAAAACATCAGCAATACAGACACATGACATGTTTAGGGTACTGAAACAGCAGAGCGGTTTAATCGTGTACACAGGCACAACAGCATCTCCAGTCAGAAGCTTCATATAAATTGCTTTCATACAGACTGCTGCAGAATACAGAACATAGCAATATCCACAGCCATTTAAAACGTCTAATTTAATCTAATTTAAATACTACATTCTGATGAAATAAGTATTTTGTAACATCTTTTATGTAAAAAATAAGTAGCAGCAGTCTCACAAACAACTGCAGTCTTTAGTTTTTCCATTCAATAGAAACTCCATTTGTTAAGCTTTGCATATTTTTCTTATCCATATGACCAATAATGCTGAACACCTGCTATAAACAGAATTAAATAAAACAGCTATATAACCACCATTGCACTTTATCACACATTTAGCACCTGCTGTGATGTGTTGTAACGGGAGCGGCGCTGCGCTCTGACCCAACTACAGAGACAATGAACCGGGCTCTAGCCAGCAGCTATCTATGCATACACTCAGCTAATGTAATTATCAAAATCAGACCAATGAAAAACGATATAAACCAGGACATTTTCATAAATCTTTCAATACCCCATAGAGAGAATGAGAAGACAACCAGAAGACAACACAAGCAAACATTCCGCAGGTGCTATTGTTAGCCGCTAACAAGCTAATTAGCACAGAGGCGGCAGCCATGTTGGGCTTCATGTTAAATCATTGAACATGACCGTTTTTCTGCCACGGAAAGCGGTTCCCATCTAGGGAGTTTAAGACGTGCTTATGTTCATTATAAAACGTTTCAGAGCTTTAATGCTACGCTGTCACAATAATGCTATTTGAGCTCCCCCAACAGCAGGCCCCACCGCATTTAGCTTGTCCAGCACATCAAAGGCAGACGATGAAACGGAAGTTATAAAGTAAAAAAAAAAGAGAAAAAGACATGGACATCGATTACTGCATTTGAGATCGAGAATTTTGGTCGTCTTATTAATTTCGGCACCATTATGTACCATATGAATGAATGAAATGTGATTGCATCAAGCTAACAGGTGCACTTAAACAGCCCAAACGTAACATTCACTCCAAAAAATAAATTATCACCTTTGTCAATACATAAAAAGTCAAACAACTATGCAGTTATGGTTAATTAATTTAAGAAAATATACATATAACACGATATATTACAGCAACAAACAGAACACACGTCTTACCTCGACACCAGCAGAGTCCAGAAGACGAGATTCTCTGAAACATTCCACTCCGTTGTTTGCAGTGTCAGCCAATCAGAGAGCGATAATGATGATCAGATGAAGCTGCTCCAATAAGCAGGTGTTCACGGCATTGCTTTGAAGTTGACTCCCAATACGGCACGTATCAAAGCCAGTGTTGGCTTAATTAATCCACAAAGGTCAGGGCACGATAT
The DNA here is from genome assembly GCA_028564705.1 of Apricaphanius iberus. Classification (NCBI taxonomy): domain Eukaryota; kingdom Metazoa; phylum Chordata; class Actinopteri; order Cyprinodontiformes; family Aphaniidae; genus Apricaphanius; species Apricaphanius iberus. The sequence goes on along the minus strand of JAPXFQ010002710.1, from coordinate 2,849 downwards.
ATATGTAAAATTATGTCAAAAATAGATGACTGTATACTAAAATTATTATTTCTGCCTGGCAAAATGGCCAGTAATTGGCAGTGTAGTTAACTGAGAATTGCTGAGTCAGAGAGAGACAGACAGAGATTGATTTTTTTATTATTGTAATTTTTCTTTCACACAAACCTTTATTTAGACCAATATTCATTTACTTTCATACCAGTTGCTATGTCCAAAGAATAAAAATAAAATTGTAAAACACCAAACAGAAAATAAAAAAATATTATTTTAAATGTTTGAAAAAAAAATTCCTCCTCATGATGAGCTGTTCCTGGATTCGAACCAAGTACCTCTGGGATGCCATCCCTCTTCCTTAACCGTTAGACCATCACAGACATAGATACAACATTGAGTTTTAGGCGATATGGTCTGTTATCTCCTCTCCATGTTCAGAGTGTTAAACAGCTGCGAACGAACCTTTCCCATTCGAAAACTATAGCAGCTATCAGGAAAATTATTGGAGTGTTAGCGATATTTATCCTTTGTGTTCAATTATTTCAAAGCACAACTCTCTATCTTATTCACAGATGAAATGGTACAGGCAGACAGGGGGACTGAGAAAGACATAGACATGGTCAGAAAGAAAAAGACAGATGGACTGACACATGGACTTGTTTGTAGTACTTCTCTCTATAGTACTGCATAGCATAACCTGTGTTTAAGTGGGGTTTAATAGGCCTTCAATATGTATATACTGTGGAATGAACTTTAGTGAACTCTGATCAAAGGTGCTCCGTTTCCCCTGCAACAAGTGTGAGTGAAAACTGCAGCAGCTGCAAACACTTAAGATGATTAAGAGCTTCAATTTTAAGAAAAAAGTCCAAAAAGTGCGCCGAACAAATCGTTCCCATTCGAAAACCGTACAAGGTATCGGGAAAATTCTTGAAGTGTGAGCGAGATGTATCATTTGTCTTCGTTCATGCCAAAGCAGAAGTCTCTACCTTATTCACAGTCCGAGAGGGAGCGAGAGAAAAATGACTAAGAACATCTCTCTGGCTGAGATAATCCTGACCAGCCACAATGATAAATTATAGGAGAAAAGCCCTAAAACTGGGTTCCACTTTGAGCGATCTAGAGCTCGCTGAGAGAAAACCGTGCGACATAGGGAAATTTTGAAATGATCCTGAGAATCACAAAAGGCGGCTCTATTTCATGACCGAAAATCATGTCACTAGTGCGAAATATGTGGCCGTGACGTCGAGTTAAATTTTGATGAGGACCTTCCAAAAGTTCATCACTCCACACTCTGCTTAACGAGCTGCTCCACTCTAAAAATGTCGATTTGGGGCAAACTTTGGGTCAAACAAAGTCAAATTGTGACAAAACCGTAACAGCTATCGACATGCGGTCTTCAATGCTGAACACAGCACGGACGTGGCTACAATCTGGATTTCGAATGGTGTTGCTAGGTTATTGTATGGTGACACAGTAAATCTTCAAAAATAGGTGATTTTCATGTTTTTTGACTCCTATTCCCATTCATTTCCTATGGGGATTTTGGGCTTCTTTTTGCGTGGTTTTTCGCTAATTAAGTCGCCATGGTAACTCCAATCGCCAATAAAAGTAATAGCACACATCACGCGATCGAGCCGGTCGTTTTGATGTATATATTGTGCGGGTGCACGCTACGGTACGAGCCGCATTAAGGGTGGCGGAAGAATAATAAAAAAATAATAAGAGTCCGTTTAGAAGTGAATAGTAATAAGGGATGCCCATGCCAATTGCATGGAGGGCTGTGGCAATACATTGCGCTTTGCAATGGATTTGCACTGCCTCCATCGCATTGAATTGGGCCGTACCCTTAATAAGAGGTCGTTTAGAAGTGGCAATAGTAATAAGGGACTGCCCATGCAAGTGCATGGAGGCAGTGCAATACATTGCTTTGCAATGGATTTGCACTGCCTCCATGCATTGCATTGGGCCGTCCCTTAACTAGAAAATTTCAGGAAATTTAGAGAAGGGACGGCCACGGTGTGCATGCTAATGCTAAATAGCATGCTAATGCTAATGTTAGCTAACATGTTGGCATTACTATAAACCCATTCAGTACCAAAATATAGTCAAAAAGCTCAAATTAGCTAAAATGCTAACAAGAGCTAGCATGCTAATGCTAACTAGCATGCTAATGCTAGCTAACATGTTGGCAATACTATAAACCCATTCAGTACCAAAAAAATATAGTCTAAAAGCTTAAATTAGCTAAAAATGCTAACAACAGGCTAGCATGCTAAAATGCTACACTAGCATGCTATGGCTAGCTAACATGTTGGATTACTATAATCCCATTCAGTTTTTTTTTTTTTTTTTTTTTTTTTTTTTTTTTTTTTTTTTCGCCTTGTCGATAGTTTTTTTTTTTTTTAACAAAAATATAGTCAAAAAGCTAAATTAGCTAAAAATGATAAGAGACAGGCATGGTAATGCTAACTAGCATGCTAATGCTAGCTAAGATGTTGGCATTAGTATTAATAGGATTAGTATGAAAATATACTGAAAAAGCTGAAATCAACTAAAATGCATACAAGTGCAATGTAGTACTGTGTATAACATAGGGATTTTGGTTCCAGCTTTCAAACAAGAAAAAAAAAAAATTTTGCTCCCCCTGGGATTCGAACCCACTACCTCTTGCATTGTATTCCTGTTCCTTCGCAGTCACACTACAACATCAGTTATACAACATTGAGTTTTAGGCCATATGATCTGTTGTCTCGTCTCCCAGTTCAGCTTTCAGCAAAGAAAAATTATTTGATGCTCGCTCCTGGATTTGAACCCAGTATCTCTGGGATGCAAACCCTCTTTCTTAACCACTACGC
>JAPXFQ010002709.1:0-21512 GCA_028564705.1 Apricaphanius iberus | reverse complement strand
CGGATAAGTTACTGGAGCACAAGCTCTGTGAATATTCTCATTCATCCAGGTCATGGTTATCTCAAGGAAATTTCAATCAAACGCAACTGGACTTGGTAATTTGTCTTGGAAGACGTTTCACCTCTTATCCAAGAGGCTTCATCAGTTCATGCTCGCCGCTGACCAGGCTGGGACTGGTCCAACTAACTGGTGTGGAGACTCAGCTATTTAACCTCTTGAACAAGAATCATTATGTCATTGGATCCTTTGTGCTCCATGTCTTAACGACGGTCGTTGGCGTGCCGCCTATTGGTGGAGGTTAGGTTTCGGCTTCATTAGTGCCCTATTGTGTTATAACGACAGTCGTTGGAGTCACAGTTGTTTCTGTTATTAGAGGCTAATTTGTTTGAGTCTTCTAGGGAGGGATGAAAGGGCAGCATTGTAAATTGGAGATAGGTGATGTCTCAGGCCTCCTCCTCTGTTTAGCGATGGTTTCTCTACTTTTACATAGATGGCTTCTTTTACTCCTCTTTCAAACCATCTGTCCTCTCTGTCTAATATCTGGACATTGCTGTCCTCAAAGGAGTCAGGCTTTCTCCTTGAGATGTAAATGAACAGCAGAGTCCATGCCTGAGGAGTTAGCTCTCCTGTGTTGGGCCATGCGTTTGTACAGTGGTTGTTTGGTTTCACCAATGTAGAGGTCCTTGCATTCTTCATTGCATTGGATTGCATACACCAGGTTGCTTTTGTGTGTGTGTGGTGTTCTGTCCTTGGGATGTACTAGTCTCTGTCTGAGTGTGTTGCTGGGTTTGAAATACACAGGGATACTGTGTTTGTTAAAAATCCTCCTGAGTTTTTCAGAAATCCCAGACACATATGGAATGACTACATTGTTTCGTTTGTTTTCTTTTTCTTTTTCAACCACTTTGTTGGCTTTCCTTCTGGAATTAGCTGCAGTTTTCACAAAAGTCCAGCTGGGGTAACCACAAGTTGTGAGGGTGTCTCTCACGTGCTTGCGTTCTTCCCCTTGGGCCTGTGAGCTGGTGGGTATGTTATCAGCTCTGTGTTGCAGGGTCCTGATAACACTAAGCTTGTGTTCCAGTGGGTGGTGTGAGTCAAAAAGTAGGTATTGGTCTGTGTGTGTGGGTTTTCTGTATACCCCAATGTGGAGCCTTCTGTCCTTTCTCCTCTGGACGACACAATCTAAAAAGGGCAAACTATTGTCCTTGACATCTTCTCTGGTGAATTTGATGTTTCTGTCCACTGAGTTTATGTGTTCAGTAAAGGCTTGCACCTCTTTGGTTTTGATTTTAACCCATGTGTCATCTACGTATCTGAACCAGTGGCTAGGTGTTATTCCTTCAAAGGAGTTCAAAGCTCTGCACTCTACCTCCTCCATGTATAAATTTGCCACAATTGGAGAAACTGGTGAGCCCATGGCACAGCCGTGTTTCTGTCTATAAAACTTGCCATTGAACTGGAAATATGTGGTATTCAGGCACAATTCCAGGAGTTGGCAAATGTGTTCTGGTTTGAGTTTTGTTCTGTTTTGGAGGGAGTTGTCCTGTGTAAGTCGTTCTCTTACTGTGACCAAAGCCTCCATGGTAGGAATACAGGTGAACAATGAAGTCACGTCATAGGAAACCATTGTCTCATCTGGATCCATTTTTAGATTCCGGACTTTGTTCACAAAGTCTATGGAGTTTTGGATGTGGTGTGGGGTGTTGCCTACCAGAGGTGCCAGGATATTAGCTATGTGTTTGGCTATATTGTACGTGACAGAGTTTATACTGCTGACAATGGGCCTGAGCGGGGCCCCTTCTTTATGGATCTTGGGGAGTCCATATAGGCAAGGAATTGAGTCCTGGGGGTACAGCCGGTAGTATTGTGTTTTGTCAATCATGCCTTCTTTTTGCAGTTGTTGTAGACATTCTATCACCTTCTTTTTGTACCCACTCGTGGGGTCTCGTTTCAGAGTTTCATACGTGTTAGAGTCATTCAGTAGTGCAAAGATCTTGGTGTGGTAATCAGTTGTATTGAGCACAACTGTGCACCTACCTTTGTCTGCTGGAAGGATTGTGATGTTGTGCTCCTTGCTCAGTGCTGATACTGCTTTTCTCTCCTCAATGGTGAGGTTAGAGGGGGGGACCTTAGCCTCAGACAAAGCTGCCGACACTTTTAACCGAAGTTGTTCTGCCTCGGTTCCACTTAAGTTGTTTTTCTTTATAGCGGACTCTGTGGCTGTAATCCAGTCCACTATGGGTAACTTTTTTGGTGTCATGGCAAAGTTCAAACCCTTGGCTAGGACCTCTTTCTCCGGTTGGGTAAGTTCTCTGTCTGACAAGTTCTTTACCCACCTGTTTTGTGTTTCATTTTGTGTTGGGATGTCAGTTTTTTGCCTCCAAGTAAGTGTTTCAGTGTTTTTGTCGATGTTTCGAGATTGTAGGTTGTGGAATTTCCTGGTTTGTCTTACTTTGCTCTTGGTGTGTTGAGATAGTTGTGCTGTCTGGGTGAAAACCACAACTCTCTCTAAGATAGGACCAGGTAATATTGACATCAGTTTCTGTAGTGAATGATCTGCTCTCTCTTTCAGACCTTCAATGGTGAAATTGACTTGTCTTATTCTTTCATTGAGGAGTTGGTGTTGTGCCTTTTCTATGATCTTTTCCACTCTATGCCCTCTCATAGTGGAATTTAAGCGTAGGCTAGTTTCGGCTTCATTAATGAAGCCGAAACCTAACCTCCACCAATAGGCGGCACGCCAACGACCGTCGTTAAGACATAGAGCACAAAGGATCCAATGACATAATGATTCTTGTTCAAGAGGTTAAATAGCTGAGTCTCCACACCAGTTAGTTGGACCAGTCCCAGCCTGGTCAGCGGCGAGCATGAACTGATGAAGCCTCTTGGATAAGAGGTGAAACGTCTTCCAAGACAAATTACCAAGTCCAGTTGCGTTTGATTGAAATTTCCTTGAGATAACCATGACCTGGATGAATGAGAATATTCACAAGCTTATTGCAGAACAATTTGGGTTGGCAACCCTTAAAATGGTGCGGGAACATGAAAGGTTGGCTCGGAAAATTGCAGATTACAGAAACCACCTGCGTTTCAGTTTGAGATGCAGACAACAAAGGCTCACACCAACTAGCCTACGCTTAAATTCCACTATGAGAGGGCATAGAGTGGAAAAGATCATAGAAAAGGCACAAAACCAACTCCTCAATGAAAGAATAAGACAAGTCAATTTCACCATTGAAGGTCTGAAAGAGAGAGCAGATCATTCACTACAGAAACTGATGTCAATATTACCTGGTCCTATCTTAGAGAGAGTTGTGGTTTTCACCCAGACAGCACAACTATCTCAACACACCAAGAGCAAAGTAAGACAAACCAGGAAATTCCACAACCTACAATCTCGAAACATCGACAAAAACACTGAAACACTCACTTGGAGGCAAAAAACTGACATCCCAACACAAAATGAAACACAAAACAGGTGGGTAAAGAACTTGTCAGACAGAGAACTTACCCAACCGGAGAAAGAGGTCCTAGCCAAGGGTTTGAACTTTGCCATGACACCAAAAAAGTTACCCATAGTGGACTGGATTACAGCCACAGAATCCGCTATAAAGAAAAACAACTTAAGTGGAACCGAGGCAGAACAACTTCGGTTAAAAGTGTCGGCAGCTTTGTCTGAGGCTAAGGTCCCCCCCTCTAACCTCACCATTGAGGAGAGAAAAGCAGTATCAGCACTGAGCAAGGAGCACAACATCACAATCCTTCCAGCAGACAAAGGTAGGTGCACAGTTGTGCTCAATACAACTGATTACCACACCAAGATCTTTGCACTACTGAATGACTCTAACACGTATGAAACTCTGAAACGAGACCCCACGAGTGGGTACAAAAAGAAGGTGATAGAATGTCTACAACAACTGCAAAAAGAAGGCATGATTGACAAAACGCAATACTACCGGCTGTACCCCCAGGACTCAATTCCTTGCCTATATGGACTCCCCAAGATCCATAAAGAAGGGGCCCCGCTCAGGCCCATTGTCAGCAGTATAAACTCTGTCACGTACAATATAGCCAAACACATAGCTAATATCCTGGCACCTCTGGTAGGCAACACCCCACACCACATCCAAAACTCCATAGACTTTGTGAACAAAGTCCGGAATCTAAAAATGGATCCAGATGAGACAATGGTTTCCTATGACGTGACTTCATTGTTCACCTGTATTCCTACCATGGAGGCTTTGGTCACAGTAAGAGAACGACTTACACAGGACAACTCCCTCCAAAACAGAACAAAACTCAAACCAGAACACATTTGCCAACTCCTGGAATTGTGCCTGAATACCACATATTTCCAGTTCAATGGCAAGTTTTATAGACAGAAACACGGCTGTGCCATGGGCTCACCAGTTTCTCCAATTGTGGCAAATTTATACATGGAGGAGGTAGAGTGCAGAGCTTTGAACTCCTTTGAAGGAATAACACCTAGCCACTGGTTCAGATACGTAGATGACACATGGGTTAAAATCAAAACCAAAGAGGTGCAAGCCTTTACTGAACACATAAACTCAGTGGACAGAAACATCAAATTCACCAGAGAAGATGTCAAGGACAATAGTTTGCCCTTTTTAGATTGTGTCGTCCAGAGGAGAAAGGACAGAAGGCTCCACATTGGGGTATACAGAAAACCCACACACACAGACCAATACCTACTTTTTGACTCACACCACCCACTGGAACACAAGCTTAGTGTTATCAGGACCCTGCAACACAGAGCTGATAACATACCCACCAGCTCACAGGCCCAAGGGGAAGAACGCAAGCACGTGAGAGACACCCTCACAACTTGTGGTTACCCCAGCTGGACTTTTGTGAAAACTGCAGCTAATTCCAGAAGGAAAGCCAACAAAGTGGTTGAAAAAGAAAAAGAAAACAAACGAAACAATGTAGTCATTCCATATGTGTCTGGGATTTCTGAAAAACTCAGGAGGATTTTTAACAAACACAGTATCCCTGTGTATTTCAAACCCAGCAACACACTCAGACAGAGACTAGTACATCCCAAGGACAGAACACCACACACACACAAAAGCAACCTGGTGTATGCAATCCAATGCAATGAAGAATGCAAGGACCTCTACATTGGTGAAACCAAACAACCACTGTACAAACGCATGGCCCAACACAGGAGAGCTAACTCCTCAGGCATGGACTCTGCTGTTCATTTACATCTCAAGGAGAAAGCTCACTCCTTTGAGGACAGCAATGTCCAGATATTAGACAGAGAGGACAGATGGTTTGAAAGAGGAGTAAAAGAAGCCATCTATGTAAAAGTAGAGAAACCATCGCTAAACAGAGGAGGAGGCCTGAGACATCACCTATCTCCAATTTACAATGCTGCCCTTTCATCCCTCCCTAGAAGATTCAAACAAATTAGCCTCTAATAACAGAAACAACTGTGACTCCAACGACTGTCGTTATAACACAATAGGGCACTAATGAAGCCGAAACCTAACCTCCACCAATAGGCGGCACGCCAACGACCGTCGTTAAGACATGGAGCACAAAGGATCCAATGACATAATGATTCTTGTTCAAGAGGTTAAATAGCTGAGTCTCCACACCAGTTAGTTGGACCAGTCCCAGCCTGGTCAGCAGCGAGCATGAACTGATGAAGCCTCTTGGATAAGAGGTGAAACGTCTTCCAAGACAAATTACCAAGTCCAGTTGCGTTTGATTGAAATTTCCTTGAGATAGCCTGGAGCACAGCGTTGCTGGGTGGGCTGGGGTCCTTCCTTCAGTCAGTAGTAGCTGTAGCTGCCCACACAGGTGCCTGATTATTTTTTTAATCGGTCTTTTTTTCTCAAATTTTTAATAGGGGTTCTGTTTGAAATTTTAATTTGACATACCTTTTTAATTTTAATAATTTACACAATGAGAAATGCTGAGATTGAAAATGAAAAAAAAGTTTGGATGGTTTATTTTTAATTTAATTTATGAGTCAAGAATGTCATTTGTATTCAGAAATAAAATAAAAAATCTGAATAAGTGAGTAATTTTAAATTTGTTTAAATTTTGTTGGAATTCTATTTGAAAATTAAATATTAAAAACTTTTTTCTTTGTCATTTTAATGAATGCAATGCAATTTAATTTATTTATCACAATTTCAACACAAGGCAATTCAATGCGCTTTACATGATTTGGTGAAGAAGAATCCAAATATATGACAAGAGTATGAAAATTAAAACAGAGAAACAATAAAACAATAGCATTAAATGAAATCCCTCCGTCCATGAGTGGAAGACCCTGAGGAACCGTCATGCTGTCTCTGAGAAAGGGATCTGGACAGACTCTTGACCAGGGCTGAATGATCTGATTAAAAAAATAATATAAAGAAGAGAAATTGTTACAGCAGGAATCACAAAGGAAGAATAAATCAAAGCAGTAGGAATGATCTTCCTGTGTTGCAATTACTATTTTAACTGGGTACATAAATAATTCAAAATGACTTTGCATGTATTTGGTTAATCAACATAAGCAACAATAACATTTTGCATAAACATAAAAGACAATGAGAATTATACATAATATTTTGTATCATGTAATTCAAGTTGTAACCTTTCAGTTCTGGTATGGCATACTACATTTCTGAATATTGATACCCAATCAAAGACAAGCTGGTTTCACACAACCACCTACCAAACTGTGCGTCTGTCATTTTGGGAGGAGTTGGAAAAACAAAGTCATCTGTAACAAATAGCCAACAGTCATAAAAAGTCGTCTACTTTCTAAACTGTAGTGACTAATCGTCCCGATACAGACATAGCCACAGTGGTGGCTGAAATTCTACAATGATGTGTTTTTAATCTGCATAACTTTTGGTTTTCTTTTCTTGGTTTGATTCTCATTACTTGGATTTGCAGGATGTGGCTTCTTTTTATTCTGTCTGTATTTGTGCAATATTTACAGAAAAGTGTGACTTAGTTGTGAGTTTGCAGTAAGAGCCATTACATCTCTGCTATGATTCAAACATACTGAGCCCCCCCCCCCATCTTCATATGACATGATGCAGAGACATGAACCACCACTAGGTGTCACTGCCCCTTTTGGAGTAGCCAAATAAACCAGAGTTCAAACACAAAAAGCTCCCATTGTGGCTCCAACAAAGATTAGAATGTTATTAGAAATTCTAAAAATACCAGGTTACAATGATGTAGCCCTTTAGACAGTGCAGACATCGTCTTTAGTTCATTGGTTCCTGTAAATTAACACATACCTTCACAAGGAATACATTTTCATATCTTCTTGGCAGCCTTTTCATCTATAATTAGTAAGAAGTATTTTGTAAGACAGTAGTCATCGTTCAGCTGTGTTGACTATCTTAGCTTGAATTGACATTGATTGAATTCAAATAGTTTGGAAAACCTTTCTCCATCCTCACATTTGTGACAGAGGTTTGAAACAATATCTGTAGCCTTTATCTTAAGACCTGGAGAAGATTCTTTTTGACTGTCTTCACTGACAGATGGTTCATCTAAAAAAACAGGAAAAAGTCAACAAACATTTGTTAGACAATTACTAATGTAACATTTTACAACATAAAAAGTCTTAAAAATGATCAAATTAGTAAAGGTGAACTATAAACCCATTTGGTAGTCAGGATAATATTTGTTGGCTTCCTCTTTGTCATTAACTCTTCTTCTGAGCCACTTAATTCAGCAGTTGTAGTAAAGTCATACTTCTCACATTCATTCTTATCTTAAATTACATACAGCAATGACAAAATTCATACAAATGAGTCAGTCTTATACAACAGTAACTGGGTAAACATGTAGGTTTGGTTATTGTAAAATATTTGCTTCATTTTGTGGATATCATCTTTCATGCCAACAGTTAACAACTAACAAGCTACTGAATGACAATATTGTTAGTTTTTTATTTTATATGATATGATTTTGTGAGGCAGGAACAGGACTAAATAAGCTGTTTAATTCTTCCTGTTTCCTTTCAAATATATTTAGTTTGTTTTTTCCTTGATGAAAATACTTTTTTGTGTTGTGCTTCTGGAATTTAGTTACTTTTAATATTATGTTTATTTGCTGTTATTGAGATAAAACCAAAAAAGACATTCTACCCAAAATACACACACAAGCAAAACAAAGATTACAGCAGGCTAGAAATGACCAAACATACATGAGACAGTTGGAGATACTTCAAAGTTCATGGAAAAGAGAAAAATGAAGAAATGTTCATATGAATGCGTTAACCATTTATTATTTGCCTTATGTTTATAAATGACATTCATCTTTTTGCCTTAAAAAACACATACCTGACTCAATGTTAATTGTTATTAACAGGGATTTTTCCCATGAGTCCTCTGGCTCTTTGCAGGCCTTCAGCGCTCCTGCAGCTCCTTGTTTAGGACACAATACATCACCATCCTTAATCCAACATGATGGTATCACTTCCTCCATCTCCATGGTAACCTCTCTCCACATCGTTCTTTCTGGAGACAGAAGAAGTCTAACCCAAGTCAAAATAAGAAAAAGATTTTACAAAAAAGGAAAAAATCTAATAATTCCTGGAGAGATGTAGGACTATTAACTATTTTTGTGCATTCTTCCTGTCATGTAGCTAATTATGTAATTATATAATTAAGACGGCTGAGGCCCGTCTAACTGGTGGAGGGCCACCACCATCTCCCCTCACCCAGCTAAGGAGTTGGTTCTGTCCATTTGTAAAAGACCACGGTCAGATGGTAAATCAGTGATTTGTTATATAGACCGTGGTGCAACCTCATCACCTGGATGCGCCAACTATGGTCTGAAACACCTCGCAAAGGAGAATGAGTGCATGTATCCTCTTGGTTCAAAATTCATCATGACAGACTTTTATGTTGATGACGGTGTCAGCAGTGTAGCCAGCACAGAAGAAGCTGTCCAAGTAGCAAGAGAAGCTCGACAACTGTGTGCCTTAGGTGGTCTTAGACTACACAAGTTTATTTCAAATGACAGAGTTGTCCTGGATAGCATTCCAATTTCTGAACTAGCCATTGATGTAAAGGCACTTGACCTCAGCTTTGATGACACACCTGTAGAAAGAGCTTTAGGGATCCACTGGCACATTGATTCTGACAGATTCAGATTCTCTTTTGACCCCAAAGACCAGCCAGCACCACGCCGTTGCATACTATCCACAGTTGCATCACTGTATGATCCACTGGGCTTTATTGCTCCTTTCTTGCTCAGTGGAAAATTAGTGCTACAAGAAATGTGCAGAAAAGGAACAGGCTGGGATGACCCTCTTATTAAAGAATTGCAGCCAAGGTGGGAACATTGGAAAGCTGATCTTGAGAACTTGGAAAGGATCAACATACCACGCTGCTATGTGCCTGCAGACTTTGGAAAGGTCATCAAAAGAGAACTTCATCACTTCTCTGATGCCAGCAACAGCGGATATGGCCAATGTTCCTATTTGAGACTTACCAACAAAGAAGGAAACATCCATTGTGCACTTGTTGCTGGTAAGTCTAGAGTTGCTCCCATTAAGGTGCAAACTATTCCCAGACTTGAACTCACAGCTGCTGTTGTCTCAGTTGCCATATGCAATATGCTTAAACAGGAGCTGGAATATCTAGACATAGAAGAGCACTTCTGGACCGACTCCCAAGTGGTTTTGGGATACATTAACAACGAAGCACGCCGCTTTCACACATTCGTAGCAAACAGAATGCAGAAGATACACCTCAGTACTACTTCTCAACAGTGGAGGTATGTTCCCACCAATGAAAACCCTGCTGACCATGCGTCAAGAGGTTTAAATGCGGGTGAGATTATTACATCCAATTGGTTGACAGGCCCAAAATTCTTATGGAAGAAGGATATACCTCCTGCTGCGGTTATTGACACGGCATTAACAATTGGAGATCTGGAAGTGAGACAGGCTCAGACACTGAGTGCAGAATCAACAGAAGTCAAGCATCAGTGCCTCTCAGACCGCTTGGCAAACCTGTCTTCATTTTCTGGAGCTGTCCAAGCTGTGGCTCGCCTCGTCCGCCGAGCCAGAGGAGATAAGTTCAGAAGTCACAGTACAGTCGCTGAACGACAAGATGCTGAACGCATCATCATTAAGGACTTGCAGAGAAACACCTATTCAGAGGAAATCAAGTTCTTGAGAAAAGGGGCCCAGCTGCCACTTCGTAGCAAGCTGTATCATCTTGATGCCTTCCTTGATCAAGAAGGAGTACTCAAGGTGGGAGGAAGACTTTGTGATGCGCTCCTACCCAGTTCAGTCAAACACCCAGTTGTCATTCCTAAAGATCACCACATAACAAAGATGATAATCTCTCAATGTCATGAGAATGTCAAGCACCAAGGAAAGGGCCTCACAATAAATGAGATCAGATCACAAGGCTATTGGATTCCAGGAATGAGCAGAGCAGTAGCATCCCATGTGTATCACTGTGTGACATGTCGTAAGCTCAGGAGACCAACAGAAGAACAAAGAATGGCAGACCTCCCCTCAGAACGTACAAATCCATCCCCGCCATTCACAAACTGCGGTATAGACTGCTTTGGTCCCTTTGCCACTAGACAGGGTCGGAAGGAACATAAAAGGTACGGCCTCATCTTCACATGTTTCAGCTCCAGAGCTATTCATATAGAAATGCTAAATGACATGTCTACAGATGCCTTCATAAATGGCCTGCGCTGTTTTGTTGCATTGCGGGGAGCAGTGCGCCAAATCAAATGCGACCAAGGCACCAACTTTGTAGGGGCAAAGAATGAACTGAGAAATGCTCTAAAGGAAATTGACACTAATCGTCTGGCAGTGTTCTTAGCTGAGAAGCAGTGTGACTTTGTCCTAAATGCACCCCATTCAAGTCATGCAGGTGGGGTATGGGAGAGACAAATCAGAACAGTGAGAAATGTTCTTCGCTCAACTCTCTCACAGTCCTCTGACAGACTGGATGATGCATCACTGCGGACATTCTTCTATGAAGCTATGGCGATTGTTAACAGTAGACCACTCTCAGTTGACAACTTAAATTACCCCAAAAGCCTTGCACCTCTCACCCCAAATAACCTGCTCACTATGAAATCATTTCCAGCACTACCACCTCCAGGCAGGTTCATCAGAGAAGACATTTATGCAAGGAAAAGGTGGCGTCATGTTCAGTACCTTGCGGAGCAGTTCTGGTGTCGTTGGCGTAAGGAGTATCTATCCAACATTGCCACCAGCAAAGAGAAACCTGCAAGTGGGAGATATTGTCATGGAAAAGGCTGAAGATCTGCCCAGAAATGAGTGGCGACTGGCCAGAGTTACAGAAACTACTACAGATAAAGACGGACTTGTGAGACGAGTCAAGGTATGCCTTGGTGACCGGAATCTGGGGAAGGATGGTCGTCGACTCCACAAGCTGTCTATCATTGAACGCCCAGTACAGAAGCTGATCCTGCTGCTAGAGACCATCTAGCTGTTCCTGAGAACATCTACGTGTATCCTTTTTTACCATATTACTTAAATGCTGATGTACATTCACTATAGTATGGACACTTAGTCCTGTTCTAAGTTAAAGGTAACATTTTTATTTGAAAATCATTCGTAATTTATAGTCCTTGACGTTATACAAATCACTCATGATTTGGTGGGAGTGTAAAAGACCATTAAATCTCTCAATCTCTGAAGTGGGCCTACATCTTTACCTCCAGCCATAGAGGGCAGTGTTGTCATGGACTACCTAAGGAAGGAGGATTTCTCAAAAGGGGACTTTTATGAAAAGAGCCAAATGTTGATAAATAATTGTTAAAAGTATTATTTATTTATTTTTTGGTTATTAATATTTCTCGCTAAATTGGCAATATTTACATTGTATTGATTTGTTTTACAAAAGCATCAGTTACTAATCTGACATACTTTTATTTGAAGTCCGTAAAAGGAAGTTTAGCAGGCGGCCTTTGTTTGTATGTTGGCACACTTTTAAATGCTACCAGTGAGTGAAGCGAGACGAACTTACGGTTACAGACTGAATAAATAGCTTTACAAACGAGTTGATTTCTACCTCTTATAGCACCTGGCCGATGAGGGCACAAGGTATCGTTTTTATTTTATTGTCTTCTAATCTTTGAGAGACTGTGTTTATTGCATCGATCTCCTCTAAGCTGTTAGTGGGTCGTTAGCATATGCAGATGGTAAATCAGTGATTTGTTATATAGACCGTGTGATTAATTGTTACTGTTACATTCATAAAACAGTGTATTATTATTATTATACCGTTTTTCTAGGTTTAAATGTCCGAGCAATTTTTCACAGGAACTTAGGCCCTTATTTGGTCATTCTTATGTTTTTCCCTTTTTTCTCTCTGAATTGAGATCGTCAGCTTTCAAAATATCTCATACTTAAATTAATTCAGTTGTCATTGAATCCATATTGCATTTTAAAAGGAGATTGTTGCAATTAAAACATTTATAAATTCATACAGGTCATATGTAACATTATAGCACTTTGAAATAAGCTTGTTAATTGTTACAAACTCATTTTTATTTTTTATATTTTACAGGTGTTTTTAATTTAATTAAATATTGTTATTGTTAGTTAAAGCATTCATATTCATGTCTACTATAAGGCATCTATTTATGAGCCTGAATAATGCTATTTATGGTTTAGCCATTTATATATACATTTGCAGCTTATACATTTATAGACATTTGTATACAATTTGCCGTCACGTGTCTAATGTTTATTCTTTGTTTGTTTTATTCAGCTCTTACGGTGTTTCGGAAGGTTTTTTTTTGTGGAAAATAAATTCTTCTTTAACATCAGTTTTTGAGAGTGAAACACATCTGTTCGGCCGGGAATGCTACACCATTAATAAAGGCCGACCAGTGGTTGATGGTTTAACTGGGACCACTTCATCAGTCTGCCTTCCACTGACTTTGTTAAATAGAAGTTTACAACATTTACTAATATATTCCAACTCAACAACTATCATTGCTGCCACTTAAAGGCTTTTTAATGCACTTAGCACCAGTTATTGTTTCATAATGCAGGATCATTTCATTCAGCTGCACATTATGTGTTCTGTAATCTTATTTGAAATACTCTTAAATGTTACTAATATCTTTGTGAAATTGTGTTTTATTGTTTGTAATATATAAGGGCTTTGTCCTGCAGTTTCTGGTGGACATATCGTCTTATTGGACCCTCCAGAACCCCCCCCCAGTGTGTCCCAGTTATGAATTATCAGGTGACATTAGTTACTTTTTGTAACAGTCCTTTGCACTTAATGTTTCATTGAGTTGTTAATTTTATTTTGAATTCTTTTACACCATCTAGTGGTAAACTGCAGACGGAATAATTGTTACGGTTTATGGTGCCGCCTGGCTCCTTTTTCTATGCGCTCATGCCACCTGCACGTTGTTGCTGCAGACTGCCGCTACGCATAAAGAAAGAGATGGAACTGGTTGTAAAGGTGAAGAAAGAAAGAAAGTAAAGGTTAAGAAGAGACTACAGCCAGAAGGAAAATCTAGCCCCTCATGGATGTCAGCTCACGAGGTTCGTGCATCTTATTCATTTATTGTCTGTGATCTATGCATTTGCTTGAATGACAAAAAGAAAATATAAGAACTGGTGTTTAATTTGAGGTTTTTGTGTCCGTTTGTGAGCAGTTCATGGATTGTTAAGACCAGACTAAACTAGTTTTTTAACTCCTTTCTCGTGCCTCCACCATTCCTTGATGACGCTTCACTTTTAGATTCTTCTCTTTTTTGGCCATATAAAGTAGAATTGCACACTTCTACTGTAGGATGAAGATGGAGAATTTCTGCACTGACAGAACTGGAGAATGCTTGGGGATCCAATTCATAATAATTATAATACACAGAAATAACTATACAAAAGTGCAAAGATGGATTTGTTACATGTCAAATATACCAAATAATTAAATTATCATTTTGTCTTTTATATCAGGAAACGAATGACATTATTTAAACATTTCAAAGTAATTTGGGGAAATATAATCTGTGCTTCCATTTCCACAGGATCATCATTTAAAGGACACGTAATAATCAGAACGGTCTCTGGAACAAACCTACCGTGACCATAACCTGTTCAGGAGCAGGTTATGGTCAAAGTTTAAGTTGCTATGGTTACTAACATACCTTTAAAGATACCTCCGTTCTTGGAACCAAAAGTTGAGGTTATCCACAAACTTATCCAGTTATGTCCCATAACCAGCTTTCTGGAACAGAGCCGTGTTGTATGAACAGCTAATGGTAATAAAGTTGATCTGATTAATTGTATTGTCTAAGCTCATACTCAGCCATAGCAGCCATACATGTTGGTAGTTAGACTTGCTGATTGTGGTTCCAGTAATCACTCGCCTAGCACATACATTTCACCTCAGATGCACCTTTGGAGTTTCTCTTTAGAAGCTGGACGCTGATGGAATAATATCTCTAAAACAGATCAGACTGATGTCCTTTAGGGGTTCTAAGGATTTAATACATCACATTTATCAACACAGTGTACAGATCACAGTTGCATCACTCCAACCTGCCAACCCTTCCATTCTAAGACATGACAGTGTTTAGCAAACAGTGTGATCTCTCATCTACATGAGCTCTACAGTCTTCTCTTATTGCGCTCCTGGAGAACCGCTCCATGACAGTCGGATTAGCAAACCATGAAGCAGTTCCCCCAGGCCAGAACGTCCCATAGCTTTCTTGCTGCTCTGACATCTGTCACCAGTGATACTGCATCACTTTTCAGAGACATGAACAGCAGGCTGGGTTTTCCTACATGACCTACTCTCCTGAACGTCTCTTATAAGGCAATTCAACGCGAGGCAATTTTATTTGTATAGCAAACATTCAACAGGGTAAATCAAGGTACTTTATGTGATTCAGTGATAAAGAAAAACAAAACATATGATACATGATTAAACAATGAAAAGCATAGAACCCAGCATTGGATAATGTAAAAACAGCAATTATAAAGCATGACAAGCATAAAATACACAGAACATAAAGAACAGCAAAAACAGAAATTAATCATAAAACAACATATGATACATAATTTAAAAAAACTCTAAAAAGATGAGTTTTAAAGGGGGGTAAATATGTACATTTAACTTTTTGACGTGAAACATCCTGATAACATGTTATTTCCTTAGTAAAACATGCCTGAAGTGTAGCTTTGAGTCATCCACTTATTGTTGAATTCTTTTTGCGTCTCTGCTGGTAGTTACTGGGGGTGCTGAAACGCCTGCTCCCACCTATCACCCATCTCCTCCCCCTACCTGACGTAGTTTACTCAGCAGCGCAGCCGCTCCCGACCCCCACCCATGGGCGCCGTAAAGGGGTGGAAGGTTAGGACGATTCTAAGGGCCCAGGCTGATGAAGGGCCCAGAAGAGCAGACCCTCTTTTTCTTTTCTTCTTTCTTTTCTCTTTTTTATACATACGTTAAATGTGCTAGGGCCCCTCATACACTTAATGTGTATTTTGTCCGTTTTGACCATAGATTTAATATTTAACAAACAAATTATGTATTTACTGTTTAAGTCACACCCCCCTCACAATGGTTCATTCCACCTGCGCTGTACGAGCTACACTCGCTAGCGTAACGTCTCTTGCTTATTGCATTTGTTATGATGCAGTGCAGATAGTGACACACGCAGGCATGTCACATCAAAAGTCAGGGCATCAAAAACGGAAAGAAAAGAAGGAAAGAGAAGACCGAAAACGCCGAAGTCGACAGTATGTCACACAGTTTTTCAAAAAGAAAGGTAGCTTGCCCTATTCCTGTATTCCAAAACTTTCACTTACTTATTTTTGTTGCTACATGACCTGCTTTTATCTAGCTAGCTTAGTAAAATAATTACTGAATTATGATTTAAATCCAACAATAATAACATCTCTGCTGTCTCCGGGTTATCATGTCTCGTAGACACAGATTCAGCGGCCGCTGCACACCCACGTCTTCCTTCCCCCGCGGCCCCCGTCCCCGTCTCAGCCAAACAAGGTGAGCCTGAGCGCAAAACTTCATGAAGATTGAAAGCTCTAAGCACGTCTTATCTACTGTGTTCTCCACATGATGATAACTTTACTAAACAAAAAGTAATCTACACGCTTCAAAAATTACAAAATCAGTTTGCCGTGTGTTCTGTGAAGTGACAGTGCTGCTGCTACGATCGATGCTGTCAAACTTGACGTTCTTAATATGAATAAAATGCCCCTTGAAAAAATAATATAAAGTGGAATAAAAATGTGTCTGTGGTAACCATTGGCTATAATTAGTTTACAGAATAGATATTTAATATTTTATATTAAGAAAACTATACAAAAAAAATACAGTTTTGGATTGTCTAATATTTTCTTGTGTTGTATAGTTATCTATTTCATATTATTCAACAATGCAGGTGGCGAGAGAGCATTCAGTAAGCTCAAACTGATTAAAAATCATCTTAGGTCTGCCATGTTGCAGGACAGACTTTGTCACCTTGCCATACTGTCCATTGAAAGCAAACTGGCAAGAAAGCTGAACTTTGATGATTTGATACATGATTTTGCCAGCAGAAAGGCACGCCGCTGGGCCATTATAAAGTGATGTTGAACATAACTTGTTATACCTGGATAACAAACAGTTTATGTCTGGTTCAGTACTTGTTTAGTCCTGGACTGGTTTAGGCCTGGCATTACTCCTGGTGTGTCTTGATTTTGAGCCATTTTGGCCTAGTTTTAGTCTTGGACTGATTTAATTATGGGTTAATTGTAGCTGATGTTTCCTGATTGAGCAGTTGGACCCAGTTAAAGCTTGTTCACGTAAAGTATATGTCAATATGTGTACATTATGTTCTGTTGTGTTTGCAATTGCAATTGAGATAATAAATATTCTCCTTTTATGTAATCAAGTACATATTTCCATAGCTTTTTCTTGTTTTTGTAGGCTTTTACTCATCAGACATTTTAACTATGCAATGTGCTAAGTATCTTTTTTAAAGTATACAGGGCATGTTTATTGGATTACATTTTATCTGTAAAAAATGTAGGGGGCCCAGAAATTTTTGTTTCCATAGGGCCCAGAATTTCTGGCGGCACCCCTGCCCCCACCTCCAATCAGAGCTGATTGGAGGTGGGCTGCTACAGTTAGCTTAGGCTAACTGCAAGGCTAAGAATTTGGACTTCATTTTTGGAAACAATCCTAGACCGGAAAATATGTTAGTTTTGCACAAATCACTTCAAAGAGGACTGATTTCTCAACAAAAGCCTTTTTAATAGTGGATGAATAAGCGGATTGGCCCTAAAGGTGAGGCTACTCCATCAGAACCTGTACAGGTAAGAACTGTGGCTTAGCATTACTAACTCCGATTTAAAAACATATTACTGATGCTTTTATGATTGCAATGGAAAAAGTACTCGTCTCCTTTGGCTGCCACCTTACCGCGGTGGAGGGGTTTGAGTGTCCCAATGATCCTAGGAGCTATGTTGTCTAGGACTTTATGCCCCTGGTAGGGTCACCCGTGGCAAACTGGTCCTAGGTGAGGGATCAGACAAAGTGCAGCCAAAAAACCCTATGATGAATGACAGCGTTGGACCAAGTGTTCCCTCGCCCGGACGCGGGTCACCGGGGCCCCACTCTGGAACCAGGCCTGGAGGTGGGGCACGTTGGCGAGCGCCTGGTGGCCGGGCCTTTACCTATGGGGCCCGGCCGGGCTTAGCCCGAAGAGGAAACATGTGCCCCCCTTCCCATGAGCTCACCACTTGTGGGAGGGGCCATAGGGGTCGGGTGAAATGCAAGACGGGCGGTGACCAAAGGCGGGGACCTTGGCGGTCCGATCCTCGGCTGCAGAAGCTGGCTCTTGGGACGTGGAACGTCACCTCTCTGGTGGGGAAGGAGCCGGAGCTGGTGTGTGAGGTTGAGAGGTCCCGACTGGACATCGTCGGTCTTGCCTCGACGCATGGCTCTGGCTCTGGAACCTGTCTCCTCCTCGAGAGGGGATGGACTCTCTTCCACTCTGGCGTTGCCCCCGGTGAGAGGCGCCGAGCTGGGGTGGGCATACTTGTTGCACCCCATCTCGGCCCCTATACGTTGGGGTTTACCCCGGTAATGAGAGGGTAGCCTCCCTCCGCCTACGGGGGGGAACGGGTTCTGACTATTGTTTGTGCTTATGCACCAAACGGTAGCTCAGATTACCAACCCTTCTTGGAGTCCTTGGAGGGGGTGCTGGAGAGTGCTCCTTCTGTGATCTCCCTCATTCTGCTGGGGAATTTCAACGCTCACGTGGGCAGTGACAGTGAGACCTGGAGAGGCATGGTTGGGCGGTATGGCCCCCCCGCTCTGAACCCGAGCTGTGTTTTGTTGTTGGACTTCTGTTTTCGTCATGGATTGTCCATAACGAACACCATGTTCAAGCATAAGGGTGTTCATGTGTGCACTTGGCACCAGGACACCCTAGGCTGCAGCTCGATGATCGACCTGGTTGTCGTTGCATCGGACCTGCGGCCGCATGTTTTGGACACTCGGGTGAAGAGAGGGGCGGAGCTATCCACCGACCACTACCTGGTGGTGAGTCGGCTCCGGTGGTGGGGGAGGACGCCGGAAAGACCTGGCAGGCCCAAACGTGTTGTGAGGGTCTGCTGGGAACGTCTGGCGGAGTCTCCTGTCAGAAGGGGTTTCAACTCTTACCTCCGGCAGAACTTCAAACACGTCCCGGGGGAGGCGGGGGACATTGAGTCTGAATGGGCCATGTTCCGTGCCTCCATTGTCGAAGCGGCTGACCGTAGTTGTGGCCGTAAGGTAGTCTGTGCCTGTCGCGGCGGCAACCCTCAAACCCGATGGTAGACACCAGCGGTGAGGGATGCTGTCAAGCTGAAGGAGGAGTCCTATCGGGCCTTTTTGGCCTGTGGGACTCCGGAAGCAGCTGATAGGTACCGGCAGGCCAAGCGGAGTGCGGCTCGGATGGTCGCTGAGGCAAAAACTCGGGCGTGGGAGGAGTTTGGAGAGACCATGGAGAACAACTTCCGTATGGCTTCGAAGCGATTCTGGTCTACCATCCGGCATCTCGGGGGCGGAAGCGGTCTGCCACCAACACTGTTTACAGTGGGGGCAGTGTGCTGCTGGGTCGGTGGATGGAATACTTCGAAGACCTCCTCAATCCCACCGACACGCCTTCCTGTTTGGGACGGGCTCTCCAATCTCCGGTGCTGAAGTCACTGAGGTTGTTAAAAAGCTCCTTGGTGGCAAGGCACCGGGGGTGGATGAGATTCGGCAGGAGTTCCTCAAGGCTCTGGATGTTGTAGGGCTGTGTTGGTTGACGCGGCTCTGCAATATTGCGTGGACATCGGGGGCAGTTCCCTTGGACTGGCAGACCGGGACGGTGGTCGCCAACTTTAAAAAGGGGGACCACTGAGTGTGTTCTACCTATAGGGGGATCACACTTCTGAGCCTCCATGGTAAGGTCTATTCAGGGGTTCTGGAGAGGAGGGTCCGACGGATATAGACGAACTTCGGTATTCAGGAAGGAACAATGCGGTTGATCGTCGCTGGCCGTTGTGGACACGCACTGGATCAGCTCTACACCCTCGGCAGGGTCCTGGAGGGTGCGTGGGAGTTCGCCCAACCGGTCTACATGTGCTTTGTGGACTTGGAGAAGGCGTTCGACCGTGTCCCTCGGGGTGTCCTGTAGGGGGTACTCCGGGAGAATGGGGTACCAGGCCCTTTGATACGGGCTGTTAGGTCCCTATATGAACGGTGTCAGAGTCTGATTCGCATTGCCGGCAGTAAGTCGGACTCATTTCCAGTGAGAGCTGGACTCCGCCAAGGTTGCCCTTTGTCACCGGTCCTGTTCATAACGTTTATGGACAGGATTTCTAGGCGCAGCCAAGGTGTTGAGGCGATCCGTTTTAGTGACCTCAGTATCGGGTCTCTGCTTTTCGCAGATGATGTTGTCTTGTTGGCTTCATCTGAACGTGATCTACAGCTCTCGTTGGAGCAGTTTGCAGCCGAGTGTGAAGCAGCTGGGATGGGGATCAGCACCTCCAAATCCGAGACCATGGTCTTGAGCCGGAACAGGGTAGAGTGCCTTCTCCGGGTCGGGGATGAGGTCCTTCCACAAGTGGGGGAGTTTAGGTATCTGGGGGTCTTGTTCACGAATGAGGGAAAAATGGAGCAGGAGATCGATGGACGGATTGGTAAGGCGTCTGCAGTTATGCGGGCGCTTGTTACCGGTTGTCATGGTGTAAGTGAGCTGCAGCCGTTATAGGCCAACAGATCCTGATTTACCGGTAGATCTAAGTTCCTACCCTCATCTATGGTCACGAACGCTGGGTGGTGACCGAAAGAACGAGATCGCGGATACAACGGCTGAAATGAGTTTCCCCCGTAGGGTGGCTGGGCTCTCCCTTAGAGATAGGGTGAGAAGCTCGTTCATTAGGAGGGGGCTCAGAGTAGAGCCGCTGCTCCTCCACATCGAGAGGAGCCAGTTGAGGTGGCTCGGGCATCTGGTCAGGATGAGCATAGAAACTGAAATTTTACGACATTTGATCGTTTGAATTTGTCTGCACTTAGGGGGAGGAAGGCATGGAGGGGTGGGTACCCCCGAGCGCCTGCGACTGCCACACGCTGTGGAAGAGAACTTTCTGACTTTGATGGACTCTAATTCGCAGTTTTTCTCTTGGATTTACTAAGGAAAATGAGACGTCTCATTATGTTTACACTCAATATTTATCCTTTATACAAATATCATTTAAACAAATAATACATTTTAACCTTTGAGTAGACTTCTCATTATGTTTACACTCAATATTTATCATTTACACAAATACTTGCATGCAGGCATAAAATCCAAAAATAGAGAAAGGAGAAATTGTAATACATTTTAACCTTTGAGTAGAATCAGTTATATTTCATGATTACATCTTTAGAATTGAGCCAATTTTCTCCAATCAGTGACACGTGAATGATAATCATGTACCAAAGATCAGTTCCCTTTTATGGCTTCCTTTTGATAACATATTATGCTAAAAGAAATCTGATGTTATACCCAGTTTACAGACGACCCAAACAGGACAAATTTGCTCTACGGCATGATTTTGGGGCCAAAATTAAGACTACTTTCCTACCACAGGAGGCTATATCCATTCCAAAGCCATCAACTGATCTGACTATTGATAGAGCGGCGCTAGCAACTGAGAGGGAAACCGCTAACTAGTGTTAGCATTGGATAGGCTAGCAGCTAGCATTCCTTGGCTCATCACCTACTTTATTAGATATTGGTTTTTATCTTCTTACTTTATGGTGGTTGGAAAACAACTTGAGGGTCATTACCGCAACCTTCTGGACTACCATGTGGACCAGAATATAATAAATGTATGCCTTTATTTTAAGAAAATACCTTGGACTCTCTAAAATCAAATATCTAAATTATATCCCCCATAATCTTGTAAAATCCATGTCTACCATGAAAGGCTCAACAGAAAATGGAGAATATAGCATGATGTAATGACATTTTCA
>JAPXFQ010002708.1:0-21252 GCA_028564705.1 Apricaphanius iberus | reverse complement strand
TTAAAAAATAAATGCATGAAACAGGCCTGGACAAAAATGATGGTACCCCTTAGAAAAGAATGAAAATAATGTGACCAAAGGGACATGGGTCGTCTATCCCCCCACCCCAGGGTAAACGGTGTCCTTGTTGTCCTTGTCCACCACCTGCAGCTCCTCCCACGTGATTGGCCGGGACTGACCCTCCAGCAGGTCCAGACCTGAAACGACGAGGCGTTTGATGCCCGTCAGAAATCACAGCGCCCGTTTTTATCGATGCTGGGAGTGGAAATCTAACGTACCCATGTTCCAGGAGACTCTGGGAGCGTTTGTCTCTGACGCCCTGATGGACAGGTGGACGAGGATGGGCGGGCTGCTCGTAAAGGACCCGTCTATCGCCTGGAACTCCACCTGAGGAGGATATAGAGCTCTACTGGGCTGATTTCTAAACCCAAACGGTCCAGAACCAGAACCCAGTTCATTCTCAGGATCTCATTAATAAAACTTTGTACAGAGTCCTAAATAAAACATAATCTCAGTAATAAACTAATCAACTCAGGGGTCGCGAGTGTGACATCATCAGCACTGAGCTGTGATTGGCTCGGCGCTGATGCAGTGGTGAATGCTGGGGGTGACGGAGACATCTGTGCCACCACCAGAGAGTGTCTTACTGCAGTATTTATAGTTCTCTGGTGCCTTATGATTTCAATTTGTTATTAATTAATGGATCTGAAACTTTAATTTGGTTGAATTAGTGTAGATAAGAGTTTGCTGACGGACTGAAAGGACAAAAAGGAGAAACACACTCACACTCACACACACACACACACACACTCACCGTCTCGCTGCATCCTAATGCTCTCTCCTGCACCAGGAAGCAGGAAGACTGTGCGCCTCTGCTGCAGCACGTTAACCTGCAGACTGGAGCTCCTTTATGTTTCATTCCTAATATCTGGATATGTGCTTAAATGTTTAGGTGTGTTTGTTTTCTATTACCTGTTTTTTGACACATGTGAGCGTTTTTTTCCCCCACCGTGGACCCCCCCTCCCCAACGTGTTTCTGCTTCTTATCATCTTATCATGGCAGCACCATTCTGCAGCCGTGAGCCCTTCGGTGACCTGGATCTGTTTCTACTGTTTGGAGAGGTTGTACTGTAAACTGAACTTAGCTTTGGAGATCAATAAAGTATTTTTGAATTGAATTTGAATTTCCTGTCATTTTTTATTAATAGGCTATCTTTCTTTTCTAATTCGCCATCATTTGTTGTAACAAGCAGAGAGGAAAATAAAACCCAATTTCTTCCAATTCATTGTATTTTTCTGTGTGGTAGAAGTATCGGCATGAGTATTCTGGGTCGGCAAGTCCTCAGATCCATTTATCGGTATCGTTTCATCCCTAATTATTTTCTATTCAAAGTAACAGAAAATAAAAAGCAGAATTCTCCCAAAGACATTTAACGTTTATCCTCCAGTCTTTGGTTTTTTACTGTCACTTTAATACATGAACTGTAAGTTTGCTCAGTGTGATCAGTGTGATGATTGGCTGCTGTCAGAGACAGGAACTGATATGCAGCTATGAACACGCTGCTGCACTCTGCCTCACATGAATTAGGCCAGAATGAAGCTAAACTTGGGCTGATGTCTGGTAAACATGAGCTGCAGCTGCAGGACGACGCAGAAACTGGAACTTTATAGGGAAAAGGGGACAATGCTGTTAACATGATACACAACAACATTCACCACTAAAGTACTAGATATTTGCCATAGTATGTGCGTTTCATGCCGCATTAGCTGCCTGCAGCCATACTGTTTCCTCCGGTCCGTCCCCTAAAAAGGTCCCCGTGGCACAGGGGACTTTCTTCTTTTCTCATTTTATTACTGTGAAATGTAATCAGTTTGAACCCTTTCGAATCGCTGTTTTTGAACATTTCAGAGCAGAATGAATCGACGTTTGGTGAATCGGCACACCCCTACTACTGCCCCCTGCTGTCTGCGTCTGGACAGTACCTCGAGGTTCTGGCGGAGACTCTGGCTGCTGTTGGGAGGCTGGTAGGCCACCTTCATGTCACGCAGGTCCAACCAGGTGAAGGACCGGATCGGTTTGGTGTGTTTATCCAGGTGTGTGATGTATCCTTCAGCAGGGGGCGCTGTGACGTTAAACACCAGCCTGTCCTGTGGCGTCTCTGGGTCCGTGGCATCCAGCGTAGCAGTGCTGAGGGGGGTGAGGATGAACTGGTCCACCTCCAGGATGAAGGAGGCCATGAAGCCGGCCTTGGGGGGCTGATTGGACACGGCGCCTTGGATCAGAACCGGCAACCACAGCGCCTGTGCCTGAGGGAGAGGAAGCAGCTCTCAGTGCACCGTATAAACTGGCATGGAGCGAATGGATGGGAGAATATGTGCTAGGAAGGCAACGCAAGTTTATTAATATATACGCTATTAACAACTAAGCTATTCAAGGTGGTCAGGGTGATTGAAAAAACACAACATTAAAGACAAAAATTTACGAAATTCCAGCTGTTATTAATCATTTACTCAAAGCCATCACTAACCAGATACGTTTTTACCTTTGCTTTAAACCATCTCAGTGTTTCAGCAGCTCTGCAGTCATCAGGAAGTTTGTTCCAGATATGTGGAGCGTAGAAGCTAAAAGCTGCTTCTCCATGTTTGGTTCTGGTTTTACGAATGATCAGTAAACTAGAAATGGAGGACCTGATTGGTCTGTGGGGTTGCTATGGTGACAGCAGGTCTTCATCATCCATCATCAATGATTTATAAACTAGTAGGAGTATTTAGAAGTTTATTATCTGAGCTACAGGGAGCCAGAGGAAGGACTTTAGAACTGGGGTGATGAGTTCTACTTTCCTGGTTCTAGTGAGAACACGAGCAGCAGCGTTCTGGATCAGCTGCAGCTGTCTGAGTGACTTTTTATGTAGACCTGTGAAGAGACTGTTACAGTAATCATAAATGCATGGATGAGTTTTTCTAGGTCTCCTTGTGTCATCATTCCTTTAATCCTAGAAATGTTCCTCAGGTGATAGAAAGCTGATCTTGTTATTGCCTTTATGTGACAGTGCTGGAAAAATGTTTGGAGGCTTTAGAAACTCTGGATCCATTGGTTGGGCTTTGTGCCTCCAACAAACACACGATCGTCCCACCAACAGTCACCTGATCTTTTACTTAGTGCCGTACCTCCAGCAGCTTCCTGGTGGCCTGCTCCCTCAGCTCCACCCGGACTGGGATGTAGTCAGTCTGAGGGGATGGAGGACTGAGATGCTGGTACTTCAGACCGGACCTCAGGAAGTCCTGACAGCTGGTTTTGAGGAACTGGACCTCGGTGGGGTGGTGGAGACATGGTTTATTCCCAGGACAAAGTTCCTCCACCTGACGGCCTGGAGGAGAGGAGAGGAGAGTTGGGTTTGGTAACTGGGTAGTAACTCAGTGTTTACCAGCAGAGCAAAGATCTCTGATGTAAACCAGATGAAGGTCAGAGTTCCTAACCTCTACGGAGGCCAGAGTCCTCCTCACGGACCAGCCGACCCACCATCGGCACCTTGGTCTCTGCAGTCATCAGCCTGATGGTGCAGGCCACGTCGTCTGGAGTCCTGATGCTCAGCACGGAGTCGTTGATGGTGTTAGACGAGCTGAAGAACCGGGGAACCACCAGAGGAGCGCTGCCCAGCTCCACCACATTGGAACCTCCATCCACCACCTGCACCCTGAGGACCACCGTCTCCACCTGCGTGTCTGAAGATGTGAACCTGAGGAAGATACCTTACAGTCCGGGTTCTGGTACCACACAGAGACCCAGGTGGTCCAGTAGGACCAGAACCTTCTGTTTTGTCCTGCTGTGTGTGCCCCGTCTCAGGCTGCGTTCATACCGATAGACTCGGAGCATCACCGTATCGTCGTCCAGCAGAGGACTCCCGTTGTGGACGTATCGGACCTCATCCTTCAGGAAACTGCAGTCAAACATCTGTGGACCAGAAACCCAGTAAGTCCCCCGACCCGGTCCCAGTCAGTGGTTCTGGTGGAGCCCGTCTCACCTGTGGTGTTAACTTCCCCACCCTCTGGGTCACCGGCTCGTTCAGCACCACCTCTACCTTACAGCTGGAGCTGGGATCCACCTGGATCTTCAGATCCGACTCTGTGATGGAAACCGAGCGGCCTCGGAGAACCCGCACACCTGGGTCCACCTGCACCACGGAGCGGTAGCCGAAGGCCGAAACCAGGAGGGGAAGCAGGAGCAGAACCGGTCTGACGGAGGCCATGATGGGTCTGGTTCAGCTGAGAACCTTCAGAACTTCCTCATCGTCACCATCAGCAGCCTGGAGGAGAACAGAAGGAAACATCTCAGTTCAGGGACTCCACAACTCGGATGGAACCGGAACCTGGAGAAGGTCTGAGAATCCATCAGGAGCTTCTTCTGGACCTCACATTACACACAACAACACACAGAACACACATAACACATCTACACAACATTAATCCAATTAACAGATTAGAAAATTAAATGAATGGAAAAAAGTGAAGCTTGAGATAATCCATCATGGAGGATTTATTCAGCTACATCTGGAGAACCTGGAGAACCTAGAACACCTGTGGGGAACCTGGAGAACCTGGAATACCTGTGGGGAACCTAGAGGAAACCTGGTGAACTTAGAGAGAACCTAGAGGGAACCCTGAGAACCTGGAATAACTGGAGGGAACCTGGAGAACCTGGAATACCTGTGGGGAACTTAGAGGAAACCTGGTGAACTTAGAGAGAACCTAGAGGGAACCTGGAGAACCTGGAATAACTGGAGGGAACCTGGAGAACCTAGAACCTAGAATACCTCTGGGGAACCTGGAGAACCTGGCATAAGTCTGGGACCTGTAGCAAACCTTGATGAGATGATTCCAGACCTGATCAGGTCTGCAGGTCGATTATCCGTCTCTGATCAGAATCAGCCTCCAGCAGAAGTTCTGTGGTTCTAAACATCAACCAGAACTAACAAAGTCCTGTTTCACTGCTTAGGCATTGACCAGAGTTCAGCTCTTTGAATCCATGGCCTGAGGAATGACCTCTGACCTCTTCAAACACTCACCAACTCAACACAAGGAGCTGACTCCCCCCCCCCCCCCCCCCCCCCTCCCTCGAACCAACAACCCTCCAGAACCTTTGAGCTGAGCCAGAATCAGTTCCAGCTCATTTCTTAGACCTCATTCAGCTTCCCTGACACAAACACCCAGAGAAAATCTCCCAGCATGCAACACCACAGCTGTCTCCTCAGACCAGGTGGGGGGAGGGGGGGAGGGGGTGGGGGAGTGCACTTCCTGCAGGATGAGCTGTGGCTTGTTAGACAGAAGTCTGGACAATGGAGGTTTCATATGAAACCATCCTGACCTTTGACCTGTGAGTGACCTGGAAGCCAGAATTGGTTCCTTACTAACAGACCGATCCCAGAGGTTCTGATCAGGAAGGGCTGGTTTCTGGTCTGGTCTGAGTGGTTGGACGGTGTGGATGGGTTGGTTTGGTCATTTGGTCTGGCCGGGTTAGATGTGCTCTTTTCTATTATTTTAGTCTGATCTTCTTGGTCTGGTGTTGCTGGCCTAGTAGGGACAGGTCTGATCTTAGTGGGCTGGTTTAGTCTAAGTGGGCTGGTTTAGTCTTAGGGGGCTGGTTTAGTCTTAGTGGGCTGGTTTAGTCTTAGGGGGCTGGTTTAGTCTTAGTGGGCTGGTTTAGTCTTAGTGGGTTGGTTTAGTCTTAGGGGGCTGGTTTAGTCTAAGTGGGCTGGTTTTGTCTTAGGGGGCTGGTTTAGTCTAAGTGGGCTGGTTTTGTCTTAGGGGGCTGGTTTAGTCTAAGTGGGCTGGTTTAGTCTTAGGGGGCTGGTTTAGTCTTAGTGGGCTGGTTTAGTCTTAGTGGGCTGGTTTAGTCTTAGGGGGCTGGTTTAGTCTTAGTGGGCTGGTTTAGTCTTAGTGGCTGGTTTAGTCTTAGGGGGCTGGTTTAGTCTTAGTGGGCTGGTTTAGTCTTAGGGGGCTGGTTTAGTCTTAGTGGGCTGGTTTAGTCTTAGGGGGCTGGTTTAGTCTTAGTGGGCTGGTTTAGTCTTAGTGGGCTGGTTTAGTCTTAGGGGGCTGGTTTAGTCTTAGTGGGCTGGTTTAGTCTTAGGGGGCTGGTTTAGTCTTAGGGGGCTGGTTTAGTCTAAGTGGGCTGGTTTAGTCTTAGTGGGCTGGAGTTGTTGGTCTTGATGGGTAAATGAATAAAATAAAATGAGCAGAAAGTAAAACCCCATCATAGGAACCGAATCGGACAATCCCTGGAGAAGCCTGACCCTAAGCCTTGAGCCACGGCATTCAATTAAAGAAATGAATTGGATCTTCAGAACATTTTCAAAGCTTCTAGTCAGAGATGATACAGGTTCTGTATCTGAATGATCTCAGCTGAGGAAGCTGTAGAAGGTGAGATCATTTAAGGATTCTGACTCGATCCACACTCTGGTCAGTCCGACCAACATCCAGGAAGTGGTTCTAGGATACCATGAAATCTGTCCAGACCTGTTAATGAGCCCACACCATGATACCTTCTCCTAGCACCAAAACCTGGCTGCAGGGACTAAATGCTCCTCCTGTACCAAACATCTGGAACCCTGATCCATGCTCCCACTGGGTGATGGCTCAGCCCAGAAGCTCCCTCCTCTCCTAAGGAGAACTTCAGGCCTCTTCTTTGCACATTAACTGATGGGAATGTGACTCTGGATTGTGAAAGTCCTCCAGAGGGATCTGAAGGATCAGAGAGGACAGCAGCATAGAGCAGGTTTTACGATGTTGAGCTCTGTAGACGGAGGAACTCAGAAATCCTTCCAGCCTTTCAGGGATTTTTTCTGTCCAACAGCAGTTTTTCTAAACGTCTCCATCAGTGACTCGTCTGTTTAACCAGATGTTCATCCATGAGCAGGTCTGTGTGATGATGGACCTCCTCTGAGGAGAAACGTTTGCCTTTCATTTGGTTCAGTTCCCTTCTCTTCACACAAACATTGCTTTCTGTGTCCACAGATTTAACCCTCTACATCCTGACAGCATGTTTAGAGGAATCTGGCCGTTCTGACGTCAGTCTGCAGCTGAACTCTGGAGAGAAATGTTTCTCAATGATCCTTAGATCGACCAGTGAAGCTGACAGACTCATTCTGACGGAACCAAGAGAAGAACAAGTTCTACAGGGAAGCTGAACATACCTGAAGCTGCTGCTCTTCTTTCCCTCCGTCTCCTAGGAATGACTAACAGATCTGCTCAACAGCTCCACAGCTCGCCGTTTCCTCCACAGATCTGGTTTCAAGACACAGAGAGGCAGAGAAAGAAGAACGGTGGCCGAGAGAGGCTGTCCTAAAGCCAGAGAGAGAGGGAAGGAGAAGGAGGGAGGGAGCAGACAGGAAGTGGGCTGACAGAGTTCAGGACTTGTAGTTTTACAGCCTCGTCTCTCCGTCCGTCTGGGAGTCAAACAAACAACTCTGATCCCTCAGAAGGACGAGTTCTGACGCGCACAGAGAGACGCTCTGTTCATACAGCTTAGCTCTTCAAACTGATCAGATAATTCCAGCAAATATATTGGAAAATATAGCGCAAATAGACCAAAGAACAATCTATTGTAGCAAATAGCCCAGAAAAATACTGCAGTTATCCAGTTCTTTCTACACCACCTACTATAACTTAGCAAGGTCCCCTCAGGACAAGAACGGGCCACTTTAAGAACTTTCATTTCAATCATGAACACAGCAAACATTAGCCTGAACACTACTGCTAACCTAGCCCATAACTGGGTTTTAGTGACCCTGCTAAGCACTCTAGCTGGTTAAGATAGGTTATAAACCATACCAGTCCTGATTATCAACTGGATTAACAATGAAAAAGAGGCAAACTGCCTGCATATGATGACTAATGAAGCATTCACAAACACAAAGGATGGAAACTTCTTCCCCAGTACAATTAGAATAAACACAAAACATAACATAATGAATTTGTGACAAAGCTGTAAATATGCATACCTTATTCTCCCAAATATCCCAACAAAATAATAACGTGGTTTAAAACCCATTCTGCTGGAAAGTTCTCCAGCAGTACATAGACTAGAGCAGAAAACTAAACTGGTGTCTTGTTTTGTGGAAAAGAAGAAACAAATGCAGAGCAGTGAAAGCTCATCCTTTATAATAAGTCCAAAACATGGACAAATGGATGCAGAGAAAAACAAAGACAGGAACAAAAGTCACATCATGACAACTGCACCAGAGAATTATCACCGTTTATAGACTGGACCCAAAATCTTTGTCTATGTCTGTACCTTTTTGATTCTGTTGAACTTTCTGAATTATCACAAATATTAGTTTCATCTAAACCCTCAACTTGTATGTTAGACCCAATACCAACCAAATTATTTAAGGAAGTGTTCCCTCTGGTTACTGGCCCTATCCTAGACATGATGAATCTATCTTTAATAAATGGATATGTGCCTCAGGAATTTAAGGTTGCTGTAATTAAACATTTACTTCAGAAACCCTCCCTGGATCAAGATGATTTAGCTAACTATAGACCTATATCTAACCTTCCTTTCTTATCCAAAATTACTGAGAAAATAGTTGCTAATCAAGTATGTGAGCATCTAAACAGCAACAACCTGTTTGAGGAATTTCAGTCAGGTTTTAGAGCTGATCATAGCACTGAAACAGTACTGGTAAAAGTTACTAATGATACTTTGAACCAGACCATCAATATCTGAAGGGTTAGAGTTGGAATTACTGCCATCCACTGTGGTATTCTGAGACACATAC
The DNA here is from genome assembly GCA_028564705.1 of Apricaphanius iberus. Lineage (NCBI taxonomy): Eukaryota > Metazoa > Chordata > Actinopteri > Cyprinodontiformes > Aphaniidae > Apricaphanius > Apricaphanius iberus. Next base: position 12,478 of record JAPXFQ010002708.1, on the reverse strand, counting down.
GGAAACAAGAATGGAACAGATTCTTTAAAACTTGTTACAGATTGTCTGATAAAGTTCTACTGTAATGAAATAAAGTAAATTCAAAGGTTATCAAAAAATGGTCAGATAGGACTGGGTTATGTGGGAGGACTATTAGTTCATCACACTCAATGCCGTATGTCAGTACAATGTCTAAAGTGTGCCGACCAGAGTGTGTGGGTCCCTTCACTTTCTGAGTAAAGATAATATTAAAGGCTGCAGTTAAGCTATCACTTTCAGTGTCCACGTGAATATTAAAATCCCCTATTATAATTACCTGATCAGTGTTTAAAACTAAATCAGATAAAAAATATGAGATCTGGTCCAAGAATTGACAGTAAGAGCCTGGTGGACGATACAGAACCACAAACAAAAGTGGTTTTAATGTTTTACAGTTTGGATGAGGAAAACTAAGGATTAGATGTTCTAAAGAGCTGTAGTTAATAACTGAATGATAATAATAATCTGAATGAAAGATGGTTGAAACTCCTCCTCCTCGCCCAGAACTTCTAGGAATGTGAAAATGTTGATAATTCGTAGGAGTTGATTCATTTATAATTACATAATCCTCCTGCTGCAGCCAGGTTTCTGATAGGCAAAATAGATCAATTTTATTATCACATATCAAGTCATTAACTAATAAAGTCTTTGAGGAGAGGGATCTTATGTTTAGTAAACCACATCTAATTACTCTATTTTTTGTATTTTCTTTTTAATTTTCTTATATTTATTAATAAAGCACTTTAAGTCAAAGTGCCGTAGAACCACAAATAACAGCCATAAAAATATTTCCTAAAACCTATGCTAAAATAAGCAGAACATTCAATAACATAAAAATGTAGATTGTAGAAATATATGCACCTATCATCACATGTGTCTTTAGCCCACTACCTGCAGTAAGACGGAAGCAGAACCAAACAAGAGCCAGAAAACGTATCATTGAACATAACATGTGCTGTTCCTGATATGACAAAAACATGCAAACTGGTCCACTGTATCAGTTTATGATTTATCTGTTCATTCATCCACACTTTAAACCTGTTAGAATCCAAAATCTCCTCCCAGTCCTGAAGTGTCCTCTGTTTTATCATCCATATCATGAAATCATAATATGGATGGAAATAAAAGAGAGTGCACCAGATAACAATTGCAGCAAATAGACTGGACCAAAATCAATGTGGGCAAATAAATCATCTTGGAGAAGAAAAAGGTTTCAAACACCAGGAATTATTCAGTCTCAGTGAAAGATGTCAAACTGACTGAAGGAAAAATCAAAAGGAAACAAAAAAGGCCAGGATATGACACGTTCCAGCAAATAAACGATCCCAGAGTCACTAATTATATAGTGGGGAAACAGAGCAGGCTCCAGGGAATAGACTGCACCAGGAGAGGATGGTCCACAGGTTCTGAAAGTTTCTGTTTAGGTTCTGACTGGTTCCAGAACCTCTGAGCCAGGAGACGTTTGGACCTCAGCTGTCCTCATCAGGACACAGAGTTCTCCTGGGGCTCGGTAGCCCAGGTTCTGACCCAGTTAATGGAATGACCAGACCAGAAGGAAGTTATAAATCTGTCCGGTCCGGGTTCTGGGGCTCAGATCAATGGTGCGTTCAGGCTCAGTCAGAAAAATCTGTTTCAGAATGGGGGAGCAAAAACAGGCAGAACCAGAACCAGACTGGTTCCCATTCTGAATGCAGGCTGAAGGTGACACCAGGCCTGCTGTCCTGCAGAACCCCTGAGGTACCAGCAGCTGGTTCTGGTCCAGATTTAACCAGTTCAGTCTGGAAACGCTGAGGCCGTAAACCAGTCAGTCGGAGACAAAACTTCCCCGAAGATGGGCCCCTATTGGCCCCATCCAGCAGTATTGGCCCCGTATTGGGGGTAGTCAGCACAAATAACTCTTTATTAGCAGCATGGTTGGCCCTGTTTGGTCCTTTTTTAGGCCCCTGTTTTTGGCCCCCTGTTTGGCTCTCTTTGGGCCCCTGTTTGGCCCTTTTTAGGCCCCTGTTTTTGGCCCCCTATTTGGCCCTTTTTAGGCCCCTGTTTTAGCCCCTTTATATCTATTTTTGGCCCCTGTTTGTCCTTCTTTGGCCCCCTGTTTGGCCCTATTTGGGCCTGTTTAGGCCCCTGTTTTGGCCCCTGTATATCTATTTTTGGCCCCCTATTTGGCCCTTTTTAGGCCCCTGTATTAGCCCCTTTATATCTATTTTTGGCCCCTGTTTGTCCTTCTTTGGCCCCCTGTTTGGCCCTATTTGGGCCTGTTTTGGCCCCTGTTTTGGCCCCTGTATTTCTCTTTTTGGCCCCCTGTTTGGCCCTTTTTAGGCCTGTTTTGGCCCCCTGTTTTGGCCCCTGTTTTGGCCCCTGTATTTCTCTTTTTGGCCCCCTGTTTGGCCCTATTTGGGCCTGTTTTGGCCCCTGTTTTGGTCCCTGTATTTCTCTTTCTGGCTCCCTGTTTGGCCCTATTTGGACCTGTTTTGGCCCCTGTATATCTATTTTTGGCTCCCTGTTTGGCCCTATTTGGGCCTGTTTTGGCCCCTGTATATCTATTTTTGGCTCCCTGTTTGGCCCTATTTGGGCCTGTTTTGGCCCCTGTTTTGGCCCCTGTATATCTATTTTTGGCCCCTGTTTGTCCTTCTTTGGCCCCCTGTTTTAGCCCCTGTATTTCTCTTTTTGGCCCCTGTTTGTCCTTCTTTGGCCCCCTGTTTTAGCCCTTTTTAGGTCCCTGTTTTGGCCCCTGTATTTCTCTTTCTGGCTCCCTGTTTGGCCCTATTTGGGCCTGTTTTGGCCCCTGTTTTGGCCCCTGTATATCTATTTTTGGCCCCCTGTTTGGCCCTATTTGGGCCTGTTTTGGCCCCTGTTTTAGCCCCTGTATTTCTCTTTTTGGCCCCCTGTTTGGCCTTATTTGGGCCTGTTTTGGCCCCTGTTTTGGCCCCTGTATTTCTCTTTTTGGCCCCCTGTTTGGCCCTATTTGGGCCTGTTTTGGCCCCTGTTTTGGCCCCTGTATATCTATTTTTGGCCCCCTGTTTGGCCTTATTTGGGCCTGTTTTGGCCCCTGTTTTGGCTCCTGTATTTCTCTTTTTGGCCCCTGTGCCGCCTGGCGGGGCCCAGAACTCTTGCACTCTTCCTCCTTGGTCTCCTGAACTCTGAGCAGAACCTTCATCCCGTCTGTCAGATATTTTTACGCTGATCGGATCACGGCTGCCAGGAACGGCGCCGCTCCCTGATCCTTTCTGACTGCTACCCTTTTGCTGCGGTGACTTCAGAGCCGGCCGCGGCGTTTGGACCCCTGCCCAGCGCTCCGGGGCCCCGGGGCCCTTGTCAGCCTGACGCTGTAGTGACTCCTCCGCTGCTTAAATGAATTTTCTTCCTCACTGACCCAGAATGAAAGTTGGAGCGGCGCCGGACGCACGGAGGCAGGAATGTTCTGGACCCGCTCACTTTGTTGATGCTCAGTTTGGGAAGTTCTGGCTGCAGAATCTGCAGCGGTCCCAGCAGAACCTTCTCGCTCCCACAGGGGGCGTGTTTCCAGGTGAGCAGCCTCCAGTCGGACCGGAGGGGTTCTGTGTTGGCAGCAGAACCGGCGCAGCGGGTCGCTGCCAGCCTGGTGGCTCAGATTCAGCAGCATGGCGCCGGCCCACGGAGAACCATCATCATCATCATCAGCTGGCTGTGAGGAGCCGGTCTGATACGGAACCACCGACCCGGTCCAAGAGAAGCACGTGGTCCAGTACCGGTTCTGATTCAGCATCTACAGCATTAACCCCGTCCCATTTAGCTCATTTTTCAGCTTGGTTCTGTTTAACTCCCTGTCAGAACCGGGCCCAGGGTTCTAATCCAACCCGGTTCAGCTGTCGGTTCTGATCCGTCTCCTTCACTGACTGACAGTAATGATGGGAGAACATGGAGCGGCCTGCAGGATGGCCATGAGGAGGAGGGGGGGGGGTATCAGTTCCTGTGGGGGGGGGCAGCGATGAGGAAGAACAGATCATCGTCTTCCTCACATTATGCTAATAAAGTTTTGTTTTGATGCAGAGCGACTCGACTGGCTGCTAATGTCTGTAAAGGGCGAGGCTCCCTGGGAGAAACACCGGGGGGAGGGGGGAGGGGGGTCTGGTCGGAGCGGGGGCTTCTGGGTAATGAGGGGGGAGAGGTGCCCCCCCCCCCCAGCGTTATACATTATCATATTTCCACGTAATTAGTTGGGTTTTCCACATGAAATGAGGAAGCGGCTCGACGGTGCGTTCACTGCCGCGGGAAAGGCCGGCTCCGCCTCCTCATGTCTTCTCTGTTACAGAGATGACCTTTGACCTTCACCAAACACAAGGAATCAGGATGGGAACCGCATGGATCTGATGAGAATCAGTTAACAGGTCCCAGTAAGTGGAGCCTCTGTCGGTTCTGATGGGTTCTAAACGGTTCTGATGGGTTCTAAACGGTTCTGAAGGTTCTAAACGGTTCTGATGGGTTCTAAATGGTTCTGATGGGTTCTAAACGGTTCTGAAGGTTCTAAACGGTTCTGATGGGTTCTAAATGGTTCTGATGGGTTCTAAACGGTTCTGATGGGTTCTAAACGGTTCTGAAGGTTCTAAACGGTTCTGAAGGTTCTAAACGGTTCTAAATGGTTCTGAAGGTTCTAAACGGTTCTGATGGGTTCTAAACGGTTCTGATGGGTTCTAAACGGTTCTGATGGGTTCTAAATGGTTCTGAAGGTTCTAAACGGTTCTGATGGGTTCTAAATGGTTCTGAAGGTTCTAAACGGTTCTGAAGGTTCTAAATGGTTCTGAAGGTTCTAAACGGTTCTGAAGGTTCTAAACGGTTCTGATGGGTTCTAAATGGTTCTGAAGGTTCTAAACGGTTCTGATGGGTTCTAAATGGTTCTGAAGGTTCTAAACGGTTCTGATGGGTTCTAAATGGTTCTGAAGGTTCTAAACGGTTCTGATGGGTTCTAAATGGTTCTGAAGGTTCTAAACGGTTCTGATGGGTTCTAAATGGTTCTGAAGGTTCTAAATGGTTCTGATGGGTTCTAAACGGTTCTAAATGGTTCTGAAGGTTCTAAACGGTTCTGATGGGTTCTAAACGGTTCTAAATGGTTCTGAAGGTTCTAAACGGTTCTGATGGGTTCTAAACGGTTCTGATGGGTTCTAAACGGTTCTAAATGGTTCTGAAGGTTCTAAACGGTTCTGATGGGTTCTAAACGGTTCTGAAGGGTTCTAAACGGTTCTGATGGGTTCTAAACGGTTCTGAAGGTTCTAAACGGTTCTGAAGGGTTCTAAACGGTTCTGATGGGTTCTAAACGGTTCTGATGGGTTCTAAACGGTTCTAAACGGTTCTGATGGGTTCTAAACGGTTCTGATGGGTTCTAAACGGTTCTAAATGGTTCTGAAGGTTCTAAACGGTTCTGATGGGTTCTAAACGGTTCTAAATGGTTCTGAAGGTTCTAAACGGTTCTGATGGGTTCTAAACGGTTTCTGATGGGTTCTAAACGGTTCTAATGGTTCTGAAGGTTCTAAACGGTTTGATGGGTTCTAAACGGTTCTGAAGGGTTCTAAACGGTTCTGATGGGTTCTAAACGGTTCTGAAGGTTCTAAACGGTTCTGAAGGGTTCTAAACGGTTCTGATGGGTTCTAAACGGTTCTGATGGGTTCTAAACGGTTCTAAACGGTTCTGATGGGTTCTAAACGGTTCTGAAGGTTCTAAATGGTTCTGATGGGTTCTAAACGGTTCTGATGGGTTCTAAATGGTTCTGAAGGTTCTAAACGGTTCTGATGGGTTCTAAACGGTTCTGATGGGTTCTAAATGGTTCTGAAGGTTCTAAACGGTTCTGATGGGTTCTAAATGGTTCTGAAGGTTCTAAATGGTTCTGATGGGTTCTAAACGGTTCTGAAGGTTCTAAATGGTTCTGAAGGTTCTAAACTGTTCTGAAGGTTCTAAACGGTTCTGATGGGTTCTAAATGGTTCTGAAGGTTCTAAACGGTTCTGATGGGTTCTAAACGGTTCTGAAGGTTCTAAATGGTTCTGATGGTTTCTAAACGGTTCTGATGGGTTCTAAATGGTTCTGAAGGTTCTAAATGGTTCTGATGGGTTCTAAACGGTTCTGAAGGGTTCTAAATGGTTCTGAAGGTTCTAAACGGTTCTGATGGGTTCTAAATGGTTCTGAAGGTTCTAAACGGTTCTGATGGGTTCTAAATGGTTCTGAAGGTTCTAAATGGTTCTGATGGGTTCTAAATGGTTCTGATGGGTTCTAAACGGTTCTGATGGGTTCTAAACGGTTCTAAATGGTTCTGAAGGTTCTAAACGGTTCTGATGGGTTCTAAACGGTTCTAAATGGTTCTGAAGGTTCTAAACGGTTCTGATGGGTTCTAAACGGTTCTGCACATTCCAAAACCCAAAGAAGCAGAACCGAGCCGCGTTGAGTCGTGCCGTCCCCCTGCCCTCCATCTGTCACCATGGTAACCCCGGGCCGTGACGTGCGTCCTACGCTCCGTGAAGCAGCAGCGAGCCGTCTGCGGGGAGCGGAGAGGAGCTCTCAGAGGTTCTGGTTAGGTTCTGAAGGTATCATCCGGACCTGAGAACCGCAGACACTTGTTGCTGCGGAACAGAGGAGGAGGAGGAGGAAGAGGAGGAAGATGTTGGCCGGAGCTCCGGTCTGCTGGCCAGAACCCAGTTGGTTCTGGATCACAGCGATCGGTCAGCTTCTGCTTTTCACAGCCAGCTCCATCTCAGAGGGAGAGACGCTATGAGCAGCAGGAACACGGCCTGGGGGAATAGAACCCGCAACCTGGAGGGGGGGGCAACCACTGGTTCCACTGGGTGTTTACTGTCCGGACCGGTCCTCACTTCAGGACAACGTTACTAATAATAATAATGATAATAATACAATATTTTGTTAATTATAATTTATATATTAATATTAATTAAGACTCAGAAGTGGAAAAAAAATCAGAATATTATAAATAATAAGTTTATCATGGAGAGAGTTACTAAAACCAGAGTTCTGTACGGTTATTAAAAATGAATATAAATATAAATTATCATACCCAGAGTGGAACGTGCAAACAGAGCAGGATACTTTAAAAGTATGTAAATTATTACAAATATTTAGAAATATGTACTGAATGTTTACTTGGGCATTAGAAAGTAAACGTAGTTATTATATTTAAGAGTTAGTAAAATATAAATTAATATATGTAAATGTGTGTGTGTGTGTGTGTGTGGTCTTCCAGGATAACATCCAATCAGAGGTCCTCATATCGTTTCCTGGACCAGAACAAATGAAATGATCTCAGGCTGCAGGACAGATTATTATTATTATTATTATTATTATTAATGTTATTATTATTATTATTATCCATCCATCCATCTTCTTAACCGCTTATCCAATTCAGGGTCACGGGGCAGCTGGAGCCTATCCCAGCAATTATCAGGCGTTAGGCAGGGTACACTCTGAACAGGACGCCAGTCTGTTGCAGGGCCAACACAGAGAGACAGACAACCATTCACACTCACATTCATTCCTAGGGACAATTTAGAGTGATCAATTCACCTATCATGCATGTTTTTGGACTGTGGGAGGAAGCCGGAGTACCCGGAGAGAACCCACGCATACACGGGGAGAACATGCAAACTCCATGCAGAAAGACCCTGGGCCGGGATACGAACCCACGACCTTCTTGCTGCAAGGCAACAGCGCCACCGTGCAGCCCCTATTATTATTATTATTATTATTATTATTATTATTATTATTATTATTATTATTATTATTATTATTATTATTATTGTTATTATTGTTGTTGTTGTTATTATTATTATTATTGTTGTTATTATTATTATTATTATTAATGTTTAATGATTTCATTTCTATATTATTCTTTTTAGAACTGCCGTATTTAGTGTTGTAATAATTGGGCCCAGAATAGAATATTAATAAAATAGATAATAAGGTGAATCTGCAGCTGATGATGTCGTCGTTCAGGATTCCTGCATCTCTGCTGTTGATGATGATGATGATGATGATGAGGAGGAGGAGGACAGATTACAGGACAGGAGGAAGTTTGATGTGAACAAATGCAAATGAGTCTGGAAATGTCATATTAGCATAGATTTGGGTCGGCCTTCCTCCCAGCTACAGGACGCCTGACAGCTCGGCCCGAATCCAGACGCTGCTTTACATATCTGAGTAGCCGTCACCATGGAGACTGATGGAGACTGGCAGGAGGCGGGTGGGGGCTCGGTTACCAGCAGTGGGCGGAGTCTACCTGCTGTCCAGGTGTGAAGAACAACGAGGAGCATCAGATCACAGCTCCAGAACATCCTGGTCCAACAAATGCTTCAACCGGTTCTGTTAGGTTCTTCCTCCTAACCCGACCGACCCAAGAACACGTTTGCTTTCCTCCTCTTCATCTTCTGGAAAGTTTTCTTCACATCACACACCAGAAGCTGAAGGTCTCTGTAGCAGATCCAGAAGATCACCGAGGAGAAAATCAGATCTAATCAGCCTTCAGTCGGCCACCAACTGGACCAGCCTAGGGATGCAACGATACCACTTTATTAAAAACCGATACCATACCGATACTGAGTACCAGTGCCGATACTTCTACCGCACAAACAACTGGTATCATTAGGGAGTCAGGTTTTATTTTTTCTCTGCTTGTTACAAGAAATGATGATGAATTAGATAAAAAATGAAATATTCATAAAAATGACCACAGAATTTACATTTAAAAGTTACAAATTATTGCTGGATTTCCACATCTTAAGTATCGGTTAACATTAGCCGATAGCGATACCAGTACATTAGGCAGTATCGGTACCAGTATCGGTACCAGGATCAGTATCGGTGCATCCCTGTTATTTTCATCATAATTATATATAAACTATGAGACAAAAGGAGGAAGAAAATCACTTGGTCTCATTTTTAAATAAGTTATTTACAAATTATGCTGGAAAATAATTGGTCAATAAAAGTCTCAGTACACTGTTGAGGTTAAAGGTCACCTGTAGGTCTCCAGCAGGTTTCCACTGTTGCTGCTATTTTGGCCCATTCCTCCATGTTTTGGGACTTTCTATGGGGCTGAGATCTGCAGACTGGAGCTGTGTTAAAATAATCGAAAAAATTGATTCTGAATCGATTCTTACAGAAATCGAATCGATTCACAAGTTCAAAAATCGATTTTATTGTTTTAGAATAGTTTGCCCTTTTGAAAGCTGAAATGGGAAGAAACAGTCCAGACGGCCATTTTAAGTTTGTCTGACAGGGTTAATACAGTTTTCCATAGTGAAATGTTAACTCATTGAATTTCTGGCATATAATTAAGATAACAGTAAAAAAAAAATAAGCTTTTAATAGCAATGACCAATATCAATATTGAATTGGATCAGATCGAATCGAATCGATTCCAACTCTTGAGAATCGGAGTCGAATCGATTCTTGAAATTTGAATCGATACCCAGCCCTATGGCAGACTGGCTCGGCCAATCAGGGACCTTGAAATGCTTCTCAGGAAGCCCCTCCTCCTTGGTTACCATGGCGATGTGTTTGGGATCATCGTCATGCCACGTTTCATCTTCAACGCTCTCACTCATGCCACCATACATGGCCCCATTCATTCTTCCTGGTCCCACAGCATGATGCTTCCACCCCCATGCTTCACAGTAGCTATGCTGCTTTGGTTCCATCTGAGCGTATGACGTTCTCCCAATCCTCTCCTGGATCATCCAGATGCTCTCTGGCAAACTTCAGACGGGCCTGGACATGTCCTGGCTTAAGCAGGGGGACACGTCTGGCGCTGTTACTGATGGTAGCCTTTGTTACTTTGGTCCCAGCTCTCTGCAGGTCGTTCACCAGGTCCCCCCGTGTGGTTCTGGGATTGTTGCTCACCGTTCACAGGGTGAGATCTTGGTGGAGCCCCAGATGGAGGGAGATTATCAGAGGTTCCATTTTCTAATCATTGCTTTCTTCACACCAAGCTGCTTATTGCAGATTCAGTCTTCCCAGCCTGGTGCAGCTCTACAATCTGGTTCCTGGTGTCCTTTAACAGCTCTTTGCTCTATAGTGGAGTTTGGTGTCTTTATACTGGTAACCAGTTCAACCAGGAGTGGAGGACAGAGGAGCCTCTGATAGAGGAAGTTACAGAAATCTGGTTGGTTTATAGGTGATAAATACTTATTCTCCACCATAACTTATAAATCAATTCTTTAAAAATCAAACCTGTGATTTTCTGGATATTTTTTCTTATTGTGTCTCTTATAGTTGAGGTATAAATATGATGATAATTACAGCTGTTTCATCTCTTTAACTGGGAGAACTGGTACAGCTGGTGTCTGACTGAATACTTTTCTGCCCCTCTGTAGGAAGATCCAATCAGGATCAATCAGACGTTTCCATGAACTGGGATGAACTGGGATCTGATTGCGTTTTATTTGCTTGCTGTGATTTCACGCTCTGGGTTCTACTATTTTTCCTACTTTCTAATAAATGTTTGGGTCGGTTCTGGGACTGAAAGGTGGCGCTGATCTGCTGATGTTCTCTCCTTTGGAACGGAGAAGAACCGGGTGGTTCCCATCAGGCTGCTGATCGTGTGTTTGTCGCCTCTGCGCCGTCTGGGGAAGAGAGGGGTCAAAGGTCACGTGTTTTATCTAGCAGGAAGACCCTGATGATGCCTGGTTCTGACAGTGGGAGGAGACGTGTCTCCCTGCAGGACGTTCCTGTCTGCAGCTGATCTGGGAGCTGTTAGAGGTCCGTCATCAGAGCGGCCGGTTCTGGTAACTGTGAACGAGTGAATGGTTCTGCTGTCAGTCCAGCTGACACTGTTTACAGCAGCTGATTGGATCTAACGACCCGCCGGACCACAGAACTCAGGACAGAACGCTGCAGCCTGCGGCCTTCCTGGCTCCAGGTTTGGTGCACATGTTGGGCCTGCTGCCGGGTCCACGGTACTTTTGGACCGGGTCAGAAACACGTCTGCTGAAGGTGAGGAAGGTTCTCTACTGGACCCACCAGAACCAGCTCTTGGGTACCACTTGGGTCCAGTAAGTTCGGTTCTGATTCTCTCCACTCCTCTGGGTTCTGTTGGGTCCAGTTTAGTGGTTCTGCTCTCTTCAGTCAGGGGCGACTGTGGCTCAGTGGTAGAGTTGGCTTGCTATTAGAGGGTCGTAGGTTCGATTCCAGCTTCCTCCAGTCACATGTCGATGTGCTCCTGGGCAAGGCACTTAACCCCAAAAACATTGTCCTACTGAGCCATGTTGGCTGTCGGTGTATGCATGTGAATGGGTGAATGTGGCTTCAATGTAAAGCGCTTTGAGTGATCAGTAAGACTAGAAAGCGCTATGTAAGTTCAGTCTTTGGGTTTGGATGAGTTTTCATCTTTTCCAGTTAAATTCTTCTAGTGTTTCCAGAACTTTTCCTCATTCCGTAGGAGATCACAGTAGAACCAGAACCGGACCGATCAGGAAAAAAGTCAAACTATCCAATCACAAACGAGCAGGCTGACATCTGAGCTCATGGTGGATGCTGATTGGTTAAAGCGGAGCCTAAGTGGGCGGAACCAGGAAGAACGAGATGAGTTCAATAAATAATAAATATACGTGTAAAATAATAAACTTTGTAATTAACAAGAACAAAATATGAATAAACTTCTTCCTGTAAAGGAGGAGGATGGCTTTGATTGGTTTAACCCCGAGGTCATCAGGGTCGTAGATAATCCATAATCAGAAAATAATCCATACTCAGAAAATAATCCATAATCAGAAAATAATCCATAATAACAAAATAATCCATAATCAGAAAATAATCCATAATAACAAAATAATCCATAATCACAAAATAATCCATAATCAGAAAATAATCCATCATCAGAAAATAATCCATAATCAGAAAATAATCCATCATCAGAAAATAATCCATAATCACAAAATAATCCATCATCACAAAATAATCCATAATAACAAAATAATCCATCATCACAAAATAATCCATAATAACAAAATAATCCATAATCAGAAAATAATCCATAATAACAAAATAATCCATAACCACAAAATAATCCATAATCACAAAATAATCCATAATCACAAAATAATCCATCATCACAAAATAATCCATAACCACAAAATAATCCATAATCACAAAATAATCCATAATCACAAAATAATCCATAATCACAAAATAATCCATAATCACAAAATAATCCATAATCACAAAATAATCCATAATCACAAAATAATCCATAATCACAAAATAATCCATAATCACAAAATAATCCATAACCACAAAATAATCCATAATCACAAAATAATCCATAATCACAAAATAATCCATAATCACAAAATAATCCATAATCACAAAATAATCCATAATCACAAAATAATCCATAATCACAAAATAATCCATAATCACAAAATAATCCATAATCACAAAATAATCCATAACCACAAAATAATCCATCATCAGAAAATAATCCATAAT
>JAPXFQ010002707.1:0-21161 GCA_028564705.1 Apricaphanius iberus | reverse complement strand
CAGCCGTCCAATCGCTTGCAGAACAATGACCAATCTCGACCATGTTTCAGATCTTTTTTGCTCCATTTTTCAGTAGTTCCAGTAACTGCCCATTCCAATCAGCAGAAACCCGATCAACATGATTGCGAATAGATATAAATCGTCAGCATCCTCTTGGGAGAGTATTGACAGACACAACGGCTGAAACTTTGTCCAAGCGTCCAGCACATAGCCCGCCGGATACGTCTCCACAGGACACCCCGGTTGACCCTTACCGGCGCCTTAATTGGAGTTGAGGAGATCTTATCAATAGCATTCAGAGACCAGCTGATCATTTCCATCTTCGCTTATTCAGTTTGGTTTCGGAGAAAATTGCCAATAAGATACTCCAGATAGAGGTACAGGAGACAGGAGAGCTGTGGGATAAGATGCAGGAGGAGGAGGGAGGGGAAAAAGCGTCCGTCAGGTATCCAAGGCCTTGACTGAGACTCAAACTCTAGTTGCGAGAGCTTTACAGCCTTACTAGCTTCCAACTCCAACCGCTTGACTTCAAGCTCATGCTTATACTGTTTTAGCTGTGCTCTTTCCTGGGCCTCAAATTGCATTCTGGCAAGACGAACCTTCAAACGAGCATACGATCTGGAGCTAATTGAATCACCTGAACTGGGGAGGGGGTCAAACCGAGGAAGCGTGACAGGAGTCTTAATCCTGGCACCTACCTTATTACCCACCTCTGGTGTTCGGTCCACTGATTCTCTTGCATCCATATCAACAGGGCCAACAGAAGATAAAGTTGTAGGAGCCACAGCACCTGTCGGAGAGACAGAGGAGGCAACATGAATCTCAGAAGGCACAGATAAAAGCTCCAACTCGACCAGCTTAGCTACAATCAGGTCCTTTAGTTGATATTTTTTCAACTGTTTGGTGTAAGAAATGGATAAATGACCAGCAATTAAGGCTAAGTCAGATTTAAGAAAAACCTCAAGCTGATTTAGAGAGGGGCTCTATCCAAACATCTCTTTCAAATGTGTTGTTGTCTGAGGTTCTCCCATACCAATTAACTCATCACTTCCAACCAAAGAACGTTGCTGGCAGGGTTCAAACATGCGCGGGGAGACCCCAACAGATTTTTAATCCATCGCTTTAACCACTCGGTCACAACAACACCTTTAAAAGCGGAGTTTGGATAGAGCCACACTGGAATGATGCTGTTCATCAATGGTGATGTGTTGACCAGGGTTGTAGGATGTGATGCAGTTGGTGACAAACGATCCCCATACACCAGAAATTGCAGCATAAAGGCGTAAAGGCGACCTGAGGAGTTGAGCAGAACCTGGCACAGCTCAAAGCCATAACTGGTATTTTGAAATCAGACATATAATATCATATCTTTGACATAACATCACATTAAAGTGTGGGCAAAAAGCAATAGTCAGTCTGGTTTTCTATAAGTTGAGACAGGGAGAGACAGGAAAAGACAAAATAGAGGGACAGAGCAAAACAGACAAAAACAATATACAAAGTCTAAAATAAAACATATCAAATACATTTCTGGTGTATCTCAGTTAGAATTTTTTTTTTTACATAAAATAAATCATTATCTTGTACAGATATAAACTTGAGCAATTCTGTAAATTACTGGTGGGGCTACCACAGATTTTGAGTGATTTTTTTGATGTGGTTCTGTTCTTTTACTTTTCCTATGTGTCTGGTGGGGATGTTGGAAGCCCAGTGTTGTAGGGTCCTGATAACTTCTACATCCTTCTACATTTATTACATGTATTACATTTTGATTCATATGTTCTGCCCAGTCAGTATTAGCTCTGACAGAGCAATCCTGCTGTAATCTGATTCTCCCCCTCCCCCATTTCATGTCAAGAAGTTTTGAGTGAAGTGGCTCGCGTCACGTCCTGTGGTGCCCCAGTGATTGCCTCGTTCACATAACAAAAGGAGGGTTCAAAAGTGGCTTTGCAGCCGATAGGCTGACCTCTGGGTTTTATATGTATAGCAAAAAACCCTGGGTCTTCTACTGTTAAGTAATCACTTCCAACCAAAGAATGGTGCTGGCAGTATTCGAACCTGCACGGGGAGATCCCAATGGATTTTTAATCCATCGCTTTAACCACTCGGCCACAACAACACGTTTAAAAGTTATGTTAGGATAGAGCCACACTGGAATGCATTAAAACTCTGCCACATCTGTATTTCCACAGGCAAGGATTGTTTGTTTTGTTTTTTCATGGCAACATTGAAATATTTGCACATATTACAAAAAACCTGGACATTGTCCTTGTATTCTGATACAGATTGGCTGCAACACGTACAGCCCATTTAATATTTATATTTAATAGTTACGTTTTTACACGATAATTAGGCAATGGATTCAATTCTCTTTTATGGACAATTGGCGTTCTATGGGCAGCACGGTGCAGTCAAACATCAAGCATATGATGTTTTTGTATGTGTCTGACCTAATACCAATGCCCTTTGTTCGCAAGTTTCAGGCCTGTGCAGGGGAACCCCAAAGGATTTCAAATCCATCGCCTTGACCAGGATAGAAAACGTGACCATTGTCTACATATTTTCACGGCCTTCTATCGCAACAAAGTATATCCCGAATGACTATTCCAATGGTGGACCTAGTCAAAGTCTTTCTATCATCCACTTGACATTTTTCTTCCTATTCAACAGTACAGTATCTATAATAATTTTGTCATTGACAGAAAGCCTAATTGAAAGTAACTTTTTAGGGAGAAGTTGGTGATGAATTTCCTTTTGCACCACTGAAGCTCTCTGGTCATGCTGGACTACTCCTTGTTCTTTGATGTTCTCCCATACTAATTAAGGCTTCACTTCCAACCAAAAAACGTTGCTGGCAGGGTTCGAACCTGCGCGGGGAGACCCACTCAGCCACAACAACACATTTAAAAGTGGTGTTTGGATAGAGCAACACTGGAATGCATGAAAACTATGCCCCTTTTTCTGTATTTCCAAAGGCAAAGATTGTTTGTTTTGTTTTTTCAAGGCAACATTGAAATATTTGCACACAATAAAAAAAACCTGGACATTGTCCTTGTATTGTGATACAAATTGACTGCAACACGTACAGCCCATTTACTATTTCAAGGCTAACCCATCCAGATTCCTTTCTATCTTCCACTGGAAATTCCTATTTCCTTTCAACAGTTGAACATGTTATCTATGACACATTTTTGTTAAGATAAACCCTGATTATAGGTAAATCTTTTGAAGGTAATTAGCAGTTTTGGTTTTCTAAACAAAGGTTAACCAGTGGGCAGAGCAGTGAAGTTAAATGTCAGACACATACTGTAGGAAGAGGAAGAGAGGAGAGGATGAGGTGCTGAGTTCTCGCGAGAGCTGTGCATAGGTGAACATGGCGGTTATGTGGTAAAGTATACAAGCAAAGCCAGGTAAAATAAGACAATCATTTTGAACCAAACGCAGCTTCCAAACTAACCATCAAGTTACTTTTTTTTTTCCTCTAAACAACCTGGACGAGGAAACATTGGATTCGCTGGAATGCTACCTAGACGAGTGCTTTGATAACATCGTTATAGGTAAGTCACGGAAACCTGCTTCGGATACAACAACGAGCACACCGTCACAGAAGCGCAGTCGTTCAGAGGCTAGCACATCCACCGACTCGCCAGATAGAAGCTACGGTGACATCCTGGACTCAATAGACAAGAAGCTAACCAGCCTGGACGCCCGTCTCGCGCTGGTTGAGGATCTGCATAAAGAATTTCAGGCTCTGAGGGAATCGCTGGAGTTCAGCCAACAACAAGTAGCTTCGATAGTTACAGAAAACCAAACACTAAAAGAAGATATTAAAAAACTCACCGAGGGGATGAAGCAGCTGTCTGGAGAAAACAAAAGTTTCAAGGAGTCTATTCTAGACATCAAGGCCCAATCAATGAGGGACAATCTTGTTTTTTCCGGGATACCAGAGCAGGCTGAGGAAGATGCTGAAGTAGCCGTGCGAAAGTTCATTCAACACCAGCTGAAACTGCCAGGCGACATGGTTAAAAACATAACCTTCCATCCGGTTCACCGGCTCGGAGGTAAGAAACCCAACAACACCCGCCCGCGACCAATTGTTGCAAAATTTGAACATTTTAAACAAAAAGAACACGTCAAAGGACGCGGGAGAGAGCTACGGGGGACGAATTACAGCATTAAAGATCAATTTCCGAAAGAAATCCTGGACAGAATACGCGTGTTATTTCCAATTAGAAAAAAACATATTAGTGAGGGCTGTAGGGCTACGGTTAGTGTGGATAAACTGTATGTTAACGGTCAGCTGTTTAGGGACCCTCAGGTTACTCCTTGGCTTTATTATTCATAAGTCATATTTAACAGAACCAAGACAGAATTAGCTTTATCAGACAACTATAGTTTAAAAAAAAAGCACAGCTCAGCAGGCTGTTTTTGTTTGTTAATGTGGGTAGGGGCAGGGCTGTGCACTAGATTGCTTTGTTTTCATTTTTTTTTTCTTTTTTCTTTCTCACATTTGTACCACCAAATCTCTTTATCACCTTTTTTCCTTTTTCTCTCTCACACAGACTTTTATCATGGCATATTCACGTTTTTCCATCATACTTTCATTCTGTACACACCTGTATGGTGCATTTTTTGCCTCGCTTTATCTCTGCTTCTGGTTTTTTCAATCTGGCAACCCCATGGACAAACCAAAATTACACCTATATTCATCCTTGGCGATAGTACATGTCTAAGGTTTATCTTAGCTCTTTGAATCCTGTAAAATTTCTAACATGGAATATTTGTGGCTCTAGCTCCAGAGAAAAAACGATTAAGATTTTCAACCATCTTACAAGATTGAAGGCAGATGTCGTCTTACTACAGGAGACTCATAAATCAAGTTCAACAGCTAATGATTTAAAAACACCAGAGTATCCTAATATATTTTCTTCATGCTATAACTCTAGACAACGAGGAGTAGCAATATTAATAAATAGAAATACTAATTTTAAAGTAATAGACACAGCTACAGATCCAGAAAGTAGATTAATAATATTAAAACTATTTATAAATAACCAAAAGTTATGTATAGTTAGTATATATGGTCCAAATGTTGACGACCCCTCATTCTTTCATACTTTCTTCTCGGTTCTGGCTAATCACATGGATTGCTCACTTGTTCTTGGGGGAGATTTCAACTTTGGACTAAAGGAAGAAATAGACAGGCTCAGTACAGCAGGGACTCAGCGCAGATGGCAATCCATAGATATAGTTAAACAGTACATGAGCGATTATGGACTCTGCGATGCATGGCGATCGCTTCATCCCAACGACAGAAAATACACTTTTTACTCAAACGTACATCATTCTTATTCTAGATTGGACTATTTGTTAGTCAGCAGATCACTGTTGAATGACATTTCAGACACTGAGATACATCCTATAGTGATCAGCGATCACGCTCCTGTTTCTTTAAATTTAGCAAATAAAATTGCAACCCTTCAATATAAAAATTGGAGATTTAATACATCATTACTTAAGGATAAAGAATTTATTAAATATATTGAAAAAGAATGGGCTTCATACATGGAATTTAATGATCTCCCTGGTATGTCGCCATCCACTCTATGGAAAGCAGGGAAAGCTGTGATTAGAGGTAAAATAATTTCATTCTCATCAAATAAAAAGAGAACAGAAAATAAACATGTTCAGGAATTAGAAGAAACTATTAAATCATTAGAACCTTCCCTGGATAAAGAGAGCTTAAGTAAAATAAGAAAAGCAAAATTAGAGTTAAATGAAATTATTAATAAAAGGACGCAGTTCTTAATCCAAAGACTTAGAATAGAAAACTTTGAACATAGTAATAAATCAGGTAGCTTCTTAGCTAATCAGTTAAAAATAAATAAAGAAAAAACAACTATATCTGAAATCAAAGACAAAACTGGGAATATAATATATGACCCTGAAAAAATAAACAACACTTTCAAAGAATTTTATGAGACGTTATACACACCAGAGATAAACCCTTCAAATAATGATATTGTACAATTTCTGGATAAAATAACTCTTCCTAAACTTTCAGACAGTCAGGCAAAGGCCCTGGATTCACCGCTAACAGTGTCTGAACTCCAGGAGGCCCTCCAATCCATGCCTAATAATAAAGCTCCAGGTCCAGATGGATTTCCAGTAGAGTTCTATAAAGAATTCTGGAATATTCTCGCACCAACATTTTACAAAATGTTGCAGGAAACAAAGGAAAATGGTCGAATACCACCAAACATGAATTCTGCCTACATCAATCTTCTATTAAAACCAGGAAAATACCCTATGTCTCCTACCAGTTATCGTCCCATTTCTCTTATCAATGTGGATCTGAAAATAATTTGCAAAGCTCTTGCAAGAAGGATAGAGAAAATAACACCTCTAATAATCCACCCTGATCAAACAGGTTTTATAAAAGGTAGGCTCTCTTCAACAAATTCACGTAGATTAATAGATTTAATAGATTATTCCCACTGTAAAAACGTCCAAACCAATATGTTATCTTTAGATGCAGAAAAAGCATTTGATAGAGTTAACTGGAAATTTTTATTTGCAGCCTTAAATAAATTCGGATTCAGTAATTCTTTTGTAAACTGGTTAAAAATATTATACAGCTCACCAACAGCATGTATTAGGACCAATAATCAAACACCATCAAGGTTCTTTCTTCAGAGAGGTACCAGGCAGGGATGTCCACTTTCTCCCTCCCTCTTTGCTATTTTTATTGAACCATTAGCAGCAGCAATCGGTCAAAATAATAATGTTAAAGGTATACAATGCAACAAAATGGAACATAAAATCAGTTTATACGCAGATGATGTACTACTTTTTCTACAGCATTCACAAACTTCCTTGTATCAGGTAATTGAGTTAATAAAATCTTACTCAAGAGTTTCAGACTATTCCATAAATTGGTTAAAATCTACAGTCCTTCCAATCAACTGTTCTTACCAGAGTCCTGTTGCTTTACAGCTTCGGTCGGGAAATATTACATATCTAGGTATCCATATCTCACCAAGACTGGCAGACTTATCTAAGCTAAACTACGTCCGACTTTTTAAAAAAGTGGAAGATGATCTGGCAAGATGGAAATCCCTTCCAATATCACTTATTGGAAGGGTAGCTACAATAAAAATGATGGTTTTGCCTAGAATCAATTATTTATTCTCAATGATCCCAAGCAAACCATCACCTGATTGGTTTAGATCTCTGGACTCTTCTGTTTCTAAATTTCTTTGGAAAGATAAACCCCCACGTATCAGCTTAAAAACACTACAGAAGTCCAAAGATACAGGAGGTCTAGACCTACCAAACTTTCGTCA
This sequence comes from Apricaphanius iberus, assembly GCA_028564705.1. Classification (NCBI taxonomy): domain Eukaryota; kingdom Metazoa; phylum Chordata; class Actinopteri; order Cyprinodontiformes; family Aphaniidae; genus Apricaphanius; species Apricaphanius iberus. The sequence continues at coordinate 13,815 of JAPXFQ010002707.1, read as the reverse complement.
TTATTTCTTAGCCAACAGACTCCAATACACATCAAGATGGGTAAAACACAGTTATATCGATGAGTGCTGGGTAGATGTAGAACAGACACTATGCAATAAGATAAAACTTTCAGATCTACATTTTGTTAGCTCAAATATAAAACAAAATGAATGTTTCAAAAGTATAAATATCAGCTCCTCTCTGACAGCTTGGTGGGAATTTCTTAAAATGACAAAGACCTCACTAGTCCCATGCAGGCGTACACCCATCTGGAATAACCCGGATATCTTACAAAAAAAATGCATGATCAACTTTCCAGGCTGGAGTTGTAAAGGAATTGAATACCTGGAGCATATATTTGATGGAACAGACTTTATCCAATTTAATAAATTGGTTACACAATTCGGAATTAACAAGAATAAATTCTTAGAATACCAACAAATTAAATCAATTATAAAAAATAAATTTAGGCTCAATACAGTTGATTTACAAATTCCAGGAAAAGTTTTAGACTTCCTTAATCTTAACCTTCCCAAACTGCTATCTAAAATATACAAAACATTAAATAGAATAGATGAATCAATAGCCCTTCCTATTTCAAAATGGGAGATGGACTTGTCCATCTCAATTGACCAAAACCTCTGGTCTCAAATTTCATTAAGAACCTTTACATTTCTTAAAAATCCTAATCTACGATTAATACAATATAAAATCCTTCATAGAGTGCATTATACAGGGCAACGGATGTTCAAGATGGGTTATACGCCGTCTGATACCTGTTTACAATGTAGAAGCAATCTACCAGACAATTATATTCATGGTCTTTGGTTCTGCCCACCTGTTAAGAAATATTGGTACCAGATATGTGAAGATCTATCAAAGTGTCTGAAATGTAATATCACACCTGGTCCCACAGTTTGCTTGCTGGGAAATGTAGATGAAGTTACCATGGATACAAAGTCTATGCAATTATTTTACATCGCCTTATGCATCGCTAAGAAAAATATCCTCTTGAACTGGAAAAATAAAAATACTCTGAATATTAATCAATATAGAGATCTCTTTCTGGATTACATTGGTCTAGAAACGGCATCTGCCTCCACATCTGATCAATCTTTCTGGTCACCCTTGATCAGTTCCATCACCTAGTGGGGTCGGGCCCTTGATTCCGTTCTGTGGGACACGGTTGCCAATGTGGAGCTTAAGGGTTGGTGTTAACTGCGGGGAGGTCCTTGGGGGTGGGTCCGCTTGCGGTTCGGCGGTAGGTGCCGTGACCCTCGCCTGGGGTAGGACTTTGGGGGCTTTGTGTGGTGACTCCTAGTGGCTGCATGCGGCGCCTTAGAGGGGTCGTGCTGGCGGACACGGATTACTGGCCTGGTGCTGTGCTGCTCTGGGGGGGTCTGGGCTGTGCTCGGGGTTCTGGGGCGGCGTGCCCCCCAGCTGGGGCCCTGGCTGGGGCTTGTCCGGGGGGGTTTATTGAACTGGACATGGCTCCTGGGTCTTAGCCCTCGCGGGGGGTGCTGGGGTGGGTGCTGAGGTGGGGGCCTCTGGCCGGTGTTGGTCGGCCTCCACGGTGACTGACCGGTTGGTGGGGTGTGGGCTGGTGGGTGGAGGTGCTGGGTTCTGTTGCCACCCGGCCATCGGGCGGTAGTAGCAAGGCTGGAGGATGTCGGCCTGGGGATTGGCCGCCCGGGACTTCGGTCTGCTCATGGGCCTGGCGCGACATGTCCGGGGTACCCGAGTCGGTGGTGCGCCGGGTTCCGGCCTCGGCGTGGGGGCCCTCGGACGCTGGCGGTGCCTGGGGTGTCTCTTATTGGCGGGGAGGCTTTTTACCATCTAGCACAGGCGCTCTTTTTAACGGGGTGCGCTTGGGACGGAAGGGGGGAGGGCGTTGAGGTGGAGGGGGGGCTAAACTCAACCTGGGTGTCTAGTGACATGTGTTTTGTTAGCAGTGTGAATGTTGGGAAGGATTTAGGTATGCCCCTGGCATGGGGGCTGGTGGATTGCCGGGGCCCCCATGGGGCTCGGGGGTGCCGCTGCCATGGGCCCACGACTTGACGTGCTGGGGCCTCCCACCCCTGGTGGATCGGGCCGAACGGGGGTGCCTATTGGAGTCAGCAGTGGAGCTGGCTCCCTGGGGTTGGCAATGGTCACCCCAGTTATTTTCTCCCCATCCCCATGCCTCTGTCCACCTGCTCCTTCATTCTACCATTCACAAGGCCTTGGGACGTGGGCACGTCAATGGGGTGCGGGATGGAGCTTCTGTCTTCGCTACCCGGTGGCGGCCTGGGTCCCGATTTTATTGAGCAACTTAGACACTTACACTTGCAACATTTACAGGGAACGCACATGTAGGGACCTGGTGGTGTGGCGCATTGGCGCTGGGGGCGGGACCCCTCATGGGGGGCCCCCTATAGGGGCCCGTTGTGGGGGCCTCGCCTGTGGTGCCGGCACCCACTGGTTAAACGCATCTAGACACTGAGGGCTCGGGGGGGGAGATGGGGGTACCCAGCAGTATTCCCATGTCCCCCCCCTCTGTTTTAAGTGCACATTAGAACAACACTTAACAACACCACATTGAGCTGGGGGAGAGAGGCTGGGGGGTCTTTCCACACCCCTGTTCGTTGGACCATCAAGGGTTGGAGCCCGGATAGAACATCACGCCGTCTGGTCGGGGTCCTGGGCTGGTGGGCTGCTCTTGCCGGTGTGGGGGCCTTGGCGGTCTGCTTGTCCCCGTCCTGGTGGGCAAAGGGGTCTGTCTCCTGGGTGCAGGGGCAGGGTTCTCTATTGGGGCGTCTGTCCCTGGGCCTGGGAGTATGGAGTATAGCGTACGTATGGGGGGCATGAATGAGTGTATAGCGTCCTTTTTTCGTATGTCCTGTATTTGTAAGAATGTGTACGCATGAGAGGGAGGGTACGTATGAGTGTGTCTGTCTGTCTATGTCTACCTGTCAGGTTGGGTGTTTGGCTGCTCTCTGGCCTGATGCATCTTCTTCCCTCCCCGTCACTCCCCGTCGGTGATGGTTGCTCCTGCCCGCTGGTTGATGATGGCTCTCGATGCCTGGGGCTGGGGGTCCCGGTTGCGGCCCGGCTCGGTCCTGGTGCATGTCGGGCGGGTCCTGGGTGGTCCGGTGTGTCGGGCGGCCGCTGTTTCAGGCCGACATCCTCCTTGGATTGACTGGGGCACCTCTTATGGGGGTGCCGGGGTTGTAGAATAGGTCGGTGCTGTCCGGTGGATCGGTGGGGACCGTGCCTGGCGCCCAGTCCCCCTGCCGGTTCCAGGACTTCTGCTGGCTGGTCTGTTCACCTGGTGGGGCTGTCCGGCATTGGCTGGGCCCCTGATCTTGGCTCCCTACGTGGGGCGGGATCTGGACCCGGGAGCTGGAAGATCTGGATGTCCAGGTGCCGGCTGGGCGCGGCCTGGGGAGGGCGAACATCCGCTGTGGCTCTTGCTTGGCTCGCGGGTGTGTGGAGGCGGGCCGGGTTGTTGGCAGTGGGTATTGGTCCGGGGTGGCGGTGGCGTGTGTTGTCCGTCGGTTGGCTGCGGATCCTCCTTGCCTGCGGCGGCGGCGGGGGGCCCTTGTCGGCTGGTCCCTGGTTGGGGCCCCGCTGGGGGGCGGGGTGCCCCTGGTCCCCGTGGCCTCCGGTTCCTGATCCGGGCCTGCCCTGGCGTAGCCGGTTACCGGCGGAGCCCGTGGGCTCGTCACTGCGATGTCTCGGGCCCCAGCATTGCGGCTAGTGGGTGTTCCCCTGGGGCTTCCATCTGTTCCTCTCTTGGTGGGTGATCGACCCTGCGCTGATCCGCCTGTGGACTCTGTACTCTGTGGGACCCTGGATGCATACATCTCTTGCCTTCTCCATGTCTGTGCCGATTCCTGTAGGAAGGATTGACGGTTCCTTACACCAGCTATCAATCACTTGCATGGGGAAACCTTATTCAGACCTGCATGCTCGCACACACATAGGTGTGGGGACATTGGTGAGGACGGACATATCTTAAGCTGAGGTTATCATCATTTGTTAGTTGTTCACAGGAGCTTACCAGAAACATTTGTATTATGTTCATTAATCAATGCTTGTGTGTAGTGGAATGTATAACTTCTTTTATTCTACTATATCCGACATATTGGTTTGGTTCTGTACAGTTTGTTGTTTTTGTTTGTATTACTGTTTCTCTGCGGTCCGGCAGAGGTGGAGGACTGGGATGTTTTCTTGTGTTCTTTGTTTGCCTCCCTGTCTTGTGTCGTCGGTTCACGCTTCTGTTGGTCCGGTTTCTTTTCTTCACCTTCTTCCTTTCTCCCTTCTTGTCTCAGTTTAATGTCCATGACGTCAGGAAATTGAACCCACAGTAATCACTAAAAAAGATTTTTCATACATATACATCAAGTGGCGTACTACAGCGAAGCTGTAATACTCATCTTGCTTGGGGAAAGTAAAAACTGTTGGGCTTGTACTTGGTAGACAAGACACCAATTCTGAGTAGCATACTGCTAGACAGGACACGTTAAAAAAATGATCTTATCTACTTTTTCCCTTATGAAGGTAAAGACTGAACATACAATAGCCAGGAAAATGTTTTGAACCCTCAACCTGCAGACATAGTACCTAACAACCTTACTAACTCTTTAGGACAACCACACCTGAAAAGGGACTTGAACCCTGGACCCTCAGATTAAAAGTCTGATGCTCTACCGACTGAGCTATTCAGGCCCACAATGAAAAACCACAAAATAATTGACAATAGCAAACTCAACATCACCAAAGACAAAAAGCATGATAATAAGGTGTACAGTTCACAGAGCACACATGCTAATTTCCTCTATGTACTGACGTCGTTGGAATATTTTTTCTTAATAGGCTTAAGTACTGCAGACACCTCCACTGTAGGTAAAATCTGTTAATTGCTTTGACTCAAGTCTTGGCAGCAGAAGGGTTTGTTCATGGAGTTCTTTCTTATGGCCACACATGCCATCCTGGCACTGTCAAAAACTGACTGTAAATTGCTGATATAGTAGGAGGTGTCTGCAGTACTTAAGCCTATTAGGGGAAAAAAAATTAGTTCCAACAACGTCAGTACATAAAGGAAATTACCATGTGTGCTCTGTGAACAGTACACCTTATTTTCATGCTTTTCAGCTTTGGTCCTGAAAGGGGACTTGAACCATTGACCTGCTGATATAGTACTTAACAACCTTGTCTACTTTCTCCCTCATTAGCAAAAATACTGAATGTACAAAACACCTGGACGGACTTGAAGCCTGGACCATCAGATAAAAGTCTAATGCTCTACCAACTGAGGTATTCAGGTCCTAAATGAAAGCGACCAAATAACTGAGCATGCCACAGTCAACATCACCAAAGTTGAAAAGCATGAATATAAGGTGTACTGTTCACAGAGCACACATGGTAATTTCCTTTATGTACTGACGTTGTTGGAACTATTTTTTTTTCCTAATAGGCTTAAGTACTGCAGACACCTCCACTGTAGGTGAAATCAGTTAATATCTTTCACTCAAGTCTTGCCTGGAGAAGTGTTTGTTCATCCAGTTTTGTATGGCCACACATGTCAGTTCCTGGCACTGCCAAAAACTGACTGTACACTGAACACCTGACAGATACTAGCTTGCTCTTCAGGATAAGGAGTCTGAAAGTACAGCTCACCTAAACAGGGTCTTGAAAACTGGACCCTCAGACATAGTGTTTAAAGATCTTATCTACTTTTTCCCTTATTACGGTAAAGACTGAACATACAATAGTCAGGAAAACGTTTTGAACCCTCAACCTGCAGACATAGTACCTAACAACCTTGTCTACTTACTAACTCTTTAGGACAACCACACCTGAACAGGGACTTGAACCCTGGACCCTCAGATTAAAAGTCTGATGCTCTACCGACTGAGCTATGCAGGCCCACAATGAAAGTCACAAAAGAATTGAGGACAGCAAACTCAAAATCACCAAAGACAAAAAGCATGAAATTTTTTTTTCTAATAGGCTTAATTACTGCAGACACCTCCACTGTAGGTGAAATCAGTTAATTGCTTTGACTCAAGTCTTGGCAGCAGAAGGGTTAGTTCATGGAGTTCTTTCTTATGGCCACACATGCCATCCTGGCACTGTCAAAAACTGACTGTAAATTGAACACCTAAAAAGAGACTTAAAACCTGAGAGATAACGTAAGGTGTTGCCTACTAGCTTGCTAATCAGGATAAGGAGAGTGAAAGTACAGCTCACCTTAACAGGGTCTTGAACACTGGACCCTAAGACATAGAATTTAAAGATCTTGTCTACGTTCCCCATCATTAGGGTAAAGACTGAAGGTACAATTGATTGAAAGGGGACTTGAACCCTTGACCTGCTGATATAGAACTTACAACCTTGTCTACTTTCTCCCTCATTAGCAGGTCCTAAATGAAAGCGACCAAATAACTGAGCATGCCAAACTCAACAACACCAAAGCTGAAAAGAATGAAAATAAGGGGTACAGCACCTGGTATTCCCAGGCAGTCTCCCATCCAAGTACTAACCAGGCCCAACCCTGCTTAGCTTCTGAGATCAAACAAGATCAGGCGTACAAGGGTGGTGTGGCTGTAAGCTAAAAGCCTGCAACAAAGTACTTCTTTAATCTGTCACAAAGCTGGGTTTAAAGCGTGGTACAATGTTAAAACTATTTCTTCTGCATTGTTTTCATCACAAGTACTCAGGGCCAAAAAAAAATATTTTTAGCTTTTAGGTGTGAAAATAAAGTTGGCAAGATACCCTGCATTCTCCTTTCTGGTGGAAAAAGTGTACAGCACCTGGTATTCCCAGGCAGTCTCCCATCCAAGTACTAACCAGGCCCAACCCTGCTTAGCTTCTGAGATCAAACAAGATCAGGTGTACAAGGGTGGTGTGGCTGTAAGCTGAAAGCCTGCAACAAAGTACTTCTTTAAACTGTCACAAAGCTGGGTTTAAAGCGTGGTAAGATGTTACAACTATTTCTTCTGCATTGTTTTCATCACAAGTACTAAGGGCTCAAAAAAATATTTTTAGCTTTTAGGTGTGAAAATAAAGTTGGCAAGATACCCTGCATTCTCCTTTCTGGTGGAAAAAGCGTACAGCACCTGGTATTCCCAGGCAGTCTCCCATCCAAGTACTAACCAGGCCCAACCCTGCTTAGCTCCTGAGATCAAACGAGATCAGGCGTACAAGGGTGGTGTGGCCGTAAGCCAAAAGCCTGCAACAAAGTACTTCTTTAATCTGTCACAAAGCTGGGTTTGAAGCGTGGTGCAATGTTACAACTATTTCTTCTGCATTGTTTTCATCACAAGTACTCAGGGCTCAAAAAAATATTTTTAGCTTCTAGGTGTGAAAATAAAGTTGGCAAGATACCCTGCATTCTCCTTTCTGGTGGAAAAAGTGTACAGCACCTGGTATTCCCAGGCAGTCTCCCATCCAAGTACTAACCAGGCCCAACCCTGCTTAGCTTCTGAGATCAAACGAGATCAGGCGTACAAGGGTGGTGTGGCCGTAAGCCAAAAGCCTGCAACAAAGTACTTCTTTAATCTGTCACAAAGCTGGGTTTGAAGCGTGGTGCAATGTTACAACTATTTCTTCTGCATTGTTTTCATCACAAGTACTCAGGGCTTAAAAAAAATATTTTTAGCTTTTACGTGTGAAAATAAAGTTGGCAAGATACCCTGCATTCTCCTTTCTGGTGGAAAAAGTGTACAGCACCTGGTATTCCCAGGCAGTCTCCCATCGAAGTACTAACTAGGCCTGACCCTGCTTAGCTTCTGAGATCAAGCGTACAAGGGTGGTGTGGCCGTAAGCCAAAAGCTTGCAACAAACTACTTCTTTAAACTGTCACAAAGCTGGGTTTAAAGCGTGGTAAGATGTTACAACAATTTCTTCTGCATTGTTTCCATCACGAGTATTCAGGGCTAAAAAAAATATTTTTATCTTTTAGGTGTGAAAATAAAGTTGGGAAGATACCCTGCATTCTCCTTTCTGGTGGAAAAAGCTTACAGCACCTAGTATTCCTAGGCAGTCTCCCATCCGGTCCAACATTGCCTGGGGTCGTCAGGTCGCTCAAACCGTCCAACCACTTTGATGCTGCAGGGGCTATGTTTTTGGGAATTTTGACATGAAAATTGCACAAATGCGCTCGAAATCCTCTACTCTATCCATGCACCAAAGCACATGTCTCCAAACACCTTCCAAACAGAACTCGTCACAGGAGCCGCAGGAGCGTACGATACGATTTTCATGGAAAAACTCCCAAAAACATAGCGCCTGCGACATCCAAACGGTAGGACGTTCGGGGCGACCTCACGACCCCAGGCGACGTCAGACCGGGTTATATTCGACGTATTGTGATGCCCCAGACCCCGGGGCGCCACCCCAAATGTTTCATGCATCTACCTGGAACGTAGGCCGAGATATGAGCTCAATTAGTCGTTAATTGGCTGCGGTGTCACGTTCCTGGGGAAGGGCTCGTCCCTTTGTCCCCAGCACTTCCATAATGCAATCTTATGAGGAGGGGACGAAAAGTAGGGCGCCGTCCTTATTTTCGTCCCCTCCTAATAGGCTCCCATTGTGGGAAACATATGGCAAATTTCCATGGTGACACTTCGATTTTTTCTTCACTGGGACATACATCCAGGGCCCCTGAGGCTGGATTTTAAGCCCAGGATGGGGGCCTGTTGCCTGGGTACATGAAGCCAGAGCTGTCCCTGTACTGTACCAGAGAACCAGGGCCCCAGACAGTGGATTTTAAGCCCGGAAAGGAGGCCCGGGGCCTGGGTAGAGTTGGTCCTGAGTTCACCAGATGTCCAGGGGCCTATACCACAGACATTTGACCTTTGAGCCACGGTTTTATGTAGTCCTATATGGCGGCCTACTACGTGTGTAATTTGGTTGTCCTCTGACCTCTGGTTCCAAAGTTGTGAAGGAGTAAAAATGCATGGTTTTTGGGGCCTAAACACGTGGACATTTGCCATAAGGTTTCCACAATGGGAGCCTATGAGGAGGGGATGAAAAGTAGGGCGCCGTGTACTTTTGGCATCAGGTTCCCACCATGCAATCCTATGACGAGGGGACGAAAAGTAGGGAGCCTTCCTTATTTTCGGGTGGGTTAGGGTGGTGGGTAGAAAAAGTCATTCTACCTTACCAGAGGCACGACACCTAAGTATGGATGAGTTATGACCAAAATCCCACGTTGCTGTTGAAATAAAACCCGAAAGAAAGTAAAAAGCTTCAAAAGTCAGGGATTTTACATCAGACAGATAACATACACATATAGCCTTCTTCAGCACACAAATACCTTTAAAATGAAAACATTTGATGCTCTCTACACCTAAGTATGGATGAGTTATGATCAAAAATGTTAGGCGGCGGATCATCCAACGTTGCTGTTGAAATAAATCCCGAAAAAAGGTAAAAAGCTTCAAAAGTTTAAATCAGACAGATAACATACACATATAGCCTTCTTCAGCATACAAATACCTTTAAAATGAGAACATTTGATGCTCTCTACAACTAAATATGGATGAGTTATGAAAATAAATGTTAGGGGGCGGATAATCCGACGTTGATGTTGAAAGAAATCCCGAAAAAAGGTAAAACGCTTCAAAAGTTTAAATCAGACAGATAACATACACATATAGCCTTCTTCAGCACACAAATACCTTTAAAATGAGAACATTTGATGCACTCTACAACTAAGTATGGATGAGTTATGAAAATAAATGTTAGGGGGCAGATCATCCAACGTTGCTGTTGAAATAAATCCGGAAAAAAGGTAAAAATCGCTATCAATGTTAAATTCAGAACAGATTAACATACACAGTATACCTATCTTCAGCCATACGCAATTAGACCTTTAAAATGAGAACATTTGATGCGCTCTAAACCTAACTATGGATGAGTTATGAACAAAAATGTTAGGGGGCGGATAATCCGACGTTGCTGTTGAAATAAAACCCAAAAAAAAGTAAAAAGCTTCAAAAGTTTAAATCAGACAGATAACATACACATATAGCCTTCTTCAGCACACAAATACCTTTAAAATGAGAACATTTGATGCACTCTACAACTAAGTATGGATGAGTTATGAAAATAAATGTTAGGGGGCAGATCATCCAACGTTGCTGTTGAAATAAATCCGGAAAAAAGGTAAAACGCTTCAAAAGTTTAAATCAGACAGATAACATACACATATAGCCTTCTTCAGCATACAAATACCTTTAAAATGAGAACATTTGATGCGCTCTAAACCTAACTATGGATTTCCTCTATGTACTGACGTCGTTGGAACAATTTTTTTTCTAATGGGCTTAATTACTGCAGACACCTCCACTGTAGGTAAAATCTGTTAATTGCTTTGACTCAAGTCTTGGCAGCAGAAGGGTTTGTTCATGGATTTCTTTCTTAATGGCCACACAAGCCATGCCTGGCACTGTCAAAAAGCTGGTCATAAAATTGAACACCATAAAAAGAGACTTAAAACCTGAGATATAACGTTGTAAGGTGTTTGCAACTAGGCTTGCTAATCCAGGAATAAGGAGAGTGAAAAGTGTCAGCTCACCTTAAAAGGTCTTGAACACTGGACCCTAGAAGACCATAGAATTATTTTATAGGATATGTGGTCTACGTTCCCCATTAATTAAGTGGACAGACTCGAAGTACAAGATTGATAGAGAGAGGGGGACTTGAAACCCTTTGACCTCTGATATAGAACTAACAGACCTTGTCTACTTTCTCCCTCATTAGCAAAAGTACTGAATGTACAAAACACCTGGACGGACTTGAAGCCTGGACCATCAGATAAAAGTCTAATGCTCTACCAACTGAGGTATTCAGGTCCTAAAAGAAAGCGACCAAATCACTGAGCACGCCACACTCAACATCACCAAAGTTGAAAAGCATGAATATAAGGTGTACTGTTCACAGAGCACACATGGTAATTTCCTTTATGTACTGACGTTGTTGGAACTATTTTTTTTTTTTCCTAATAGGCTTAAGTACTGCAGACACCTCCACTGTAGGTGAAATCAGTTAATATCTTTCACTCAAGTCTTGTCTGGAGAAGTGTTTGTTCATCCAGTTTTGTATGGCCACACATGTCAGTTCCTGGCACTGCCAAAAACTGACTGTACACTGAACACCTGACAGATACTAGCTTGCTCTTCAGGATAAGGAGTCTGAAAGTACAGCTCACCTAAACAGGGTCTTGAACACTGGACCCTCAGACATAGTGTTTAAAGATCTTATCTACTTTTTCCCTTATTAAGGTAAAGACTGAACATACAATAGCCAGGAAAACATTTTGAAGCCTCAACCTGCAGACATAGTACCTAACAACCTTGTCTACTTATTAACTCTTTAGGACAACCACACCTGAACAGGGACTTATACCCTGGACCCTCAGATTAAATGTCTGATGCTCTACCGACTGAGCTATTCAGGCCCACAATGAAAGTCACAAAATAAATGAGCACACCAAACTCAACATCACCACAGACAAAAAGCATGATAATAAGGTGTACTGTTCACAGAGCACACATGCTAATTTCCTCTATGTACTGACGTCGTTGGAACAATTTTTTTTCTAATGGGCTTAATTACTGCAGACACCTCCCACTGTAGGTAAAATCTGTTAATTGCTTTGACTCAAGTCTTGGCAGCAGAAGGGTTTGTTCATGGATTTCTTTCTTATGGCCACACATGCCATCCTGGTACTGTGAAAACCGACTGTAAATTGTTGATATAGTGGGAGGTGTCTGCAGTACTTAAGCCTATTAGGGGTAAAAAATTAGTTCCAACAACGTCAGTACATAAATGAAATTACCATTTGTGCTCTGCGAACAGTACACCTTATTTTCATGCTTTTCAGCATTGAGTCGCTGGAAGTGGGACTTGGAAAACCATAGACCTGCTGATATAGTACTTACAACCTTGTCTACTTTCTCCCTCATTAGCAAAAATACTGAAAGTACAAAACACCTGGACGGACTTGAAGCCTGGACCATCAGATAAAAGTCTAATGCTCTACCAACTGAGGTATTCAGGTCCTAAATGAAAGCAACCAAATAACTGAGCACGCCAAACTCAACATCACCAAAGCTGAAAAGCATGAAAATAAGGTGTACTGTTCACAGAGCACACATGGTAATTTCCTTTATGTACTGATGTTGTTGGAACTATTTTTTTTTCCTAATAGGCTTAAGTACTGCAGACACCTCCACTGTAGGTGACTGTAGGTTGAAATCAGTTAATTATTAGGTGAAATCAGTTAATTGCTTTTACTCAAGTTTTGGCAGGAGAAGGGTTTGTTCATGGAGTTCTTTATTATGGCCACACATGCCAGTTCCTGGCACTGTCAAAAACTGACTGTAAATTGAACACCTAAAAAGAGACTTAAAACCTGAGAGATAACGTTGTAAGGTGTTTCCTACTAGCTTGCTAATCAGGATAAGGAGAGTGAAAGTACAGCTCACCTTAACAGGGTCTTGAACATTGGACCCTAAGACATAGAATTTAAAGATCTTGTCTACTTTCCCCATCATTAGGGTAAAGACTGAAGGTACAATTGCCTGAAAGGGGACTTGAACCCTTGACCTGCTGATATAGTACGTAACAACCTTGTGTACATTCTCCCTCATTAGCAAAAATACTGAATGTACAAAACACCTGGACAGACTTGGAAGCCGGACCATTCCGAAAAAGTCTATGCTGCAACACAACTGAGGTATTCAGTCCCTAAATGAAAGCGACCAAATAACTGAGCACCCCACACTCAACATCACCAAAGTTGAAAAGCATGAATATAAGGTGTACTGTTCACAGAGCACACATGCTAATTTCCTCTATGTACTGACGTCGTTGGAACAATTTTTTTTCTAATGGGCTTAATTACTGCAGACACCTCCACTGTAGGTAAAATCTGTTAATTGCTTTGACTCAAGTCTTCGCAGCAGAAGGGTTTGTTCATGGATTTCTTTCTTATGGCCACACATGCCATCCTGGTACTGTGAAAACCGACTGTAAATTGTTGATATAGTGGGAGGTGTCTGCAGTACTTAAGCCTATTAGGGGTAAAAAATTAGTTCCAACAACGTCAGTACATAAATGAAATTACCATTTGTGCTCTGCGAACAGTACACCTTATTTTCATGCTTTTCAGCTTTGGTCCTGAAAGGGGACTTGAACCATTGACCTGCTGATATAGTACTTAACAACCTTGTCTACTTTCTCCCTCATTAGCAAAAATACTGAATGTACAAAACACCTGGACGGACTTGAAGCCTGGACCATCAGATAAAAGTCTAATGCTCTACCAACTGAGGTATTCAGGTCCTAAAAGAAAGCGACCAAATCACTGAGCACGCCACACTCAACATCACCAAAGTTGAAAAGCATGAATATAAGGTGTACTGTTCACAGAGCACACATGGTAATTTCCTTTATGTACTGACGTTGTTGGAACTATTTTTTTTTTTTCCTAATAGGCTTAAGTACTGCAGACACCTCCACTGTAGGTGAAATCAGTTAATATCTTTCACTCAAGTCTTGCCTGGAGAAGTGTTTGTTCATCCAGTTTTGTATGGCCACACATGTCAGTTCCTGGCACTGCCAAAAACTGACTGTACACTGAACACCTGACAGATACTAGCTTGCTCTTCAGGATAAGGAGTCTGAAAGTACAGCTCACCTAAACAGGGTCTTGAACACTGGACCCTCAGACATAGTGTTTAAAGATCTTATCTACTTGAGACTTGAGAGTAGTAAACTTTGACATACAGAGAGCTGTGTGGGATGGCAGGATGAGCTGCTCAGTTCTCGCGAGAGCTGTG